>JAHKKF010526310.1:0-13560 GCA_019740295.1 Labeo calbasu
TAAATTTTTATTTTATATTTCCTGTTTTTTCTGTAGCCTTTGAAACTAGCTGAAAGAAATAAATATACAATATTACATATAATATGTCTATATATATCTATATATAGTAAGATTTTAATTAAATGAATAAATATATATAATATATAATTTATATAACATTAAATAAATATATTAATATTTATTTTATTTATTAATAAAAAAACTATTAAAAAAATAAAACAAATAAAAAGTTATTCTCCAAAAATAGTCCCTATTCACTTACTTTTGACATTTTCCCCCCAAAATTATTTCCAAAAATAATTTGTGTTCATAATCACTATGCAATCAGCAATCAAGGTTATTTTGTATTCCTTTAACATACAAAATATTAAAAAGGGAGAATTCAAAAGGAAATAGAGAAGTAAAATATAAGAGTATCCAAATACAAGCTTGACATTTGTGTTTTACAAAACTCCAGAATGACTCGACAGCTCAAAGTAACTTACACTGAACCCGAAGAAGTTCTGAAACAACTGAGTACACATTATAAGTTATTTTAAGTGATTCAATTTAATGCCCCAGATTTATTCCTATACATACATTTTAGAAAGAAACACAGGGGTCGAGTCACTACCCGAGTGAAAATCTCAGAGGTCAGGCCAAAGCAAACACAAAGCCATCTTTCACATATCTGCAAGAATGCAGAATATTTGTGCTCTTCAAATATTAGTGTAGTGACACACAGTATGTTGACAAAGCAATGAAATGAGAGAAAAAAAGTCATTAAATGAATACAGAATACATGCAAAACAGGTTTTCTACACTGCAGTGGTGTATTACATCACATAATAGACTTTACTCAATTACTCTTGTTATAAAATCCAATAATCAGTTTATAGAGCCCCTGCGTCCCGAGTCGTAACACAAGAGGCCTTTTTTCCGTTCCCGTGGACCTCTTCCAGGTTTCCAGAGCTCCAAAAGCTAATCAAAGTGCTAATAAATCAGCCTCTAATCTGAACTACTTAACATTAACGGTGACCCCGCACACACAATATAGACACAGCAAATAACACTCACCGCTGTCCTTGCTGCTGTTCTCCTCGATGGTCATCTGTTCCGCCAGCTCTGAAAGAGATTCATCGATCGTCTGGCTACCACGCAGGGTGAGCGACAAACGTCTCTTAAACCTCTTCATCCTCTCCATGGGCCTCTGAGGCAGGGGGGGCCTGCAGGACACACATACAAACACACATACACAGTGTTAATCATCATCGGCCTGCGAATATCCGCCGGTCATGCAGTGAGCAAAACCTCCGTTTTATTAAAAAAAGGATTTTATCACTTTATTATTAAGTTCAGTTGCATTGTGGGTTGAGGGCACCGTATGACGTGTGCATTTCTGCCTTTGTTCACTTTTACAAATGCAAACTGTTTCAGAGTATTTTGCATTTGTATTTTAGATGTTTAAGAATTGGTTTAGGCTGTGTCATGGAAATCATAATGAGTTTTGTGGCTTTCAGTGCATGTCAATTAAAATTTACTGTACTTCTCTTCCAGGAAAACAGACCAAAATACTGATGACTCAACTAGTACGCACAGGCATATACTAATAAAATGTTGACTAGAAAGAGAACATCCCCATCCCCCTGATGCTCGTCTCCAAATAGCGGAAGAAAAAATTAAATTACGGCTTGTTGGTGCATCTTCAGCAGTGATAACCATTGTATTTTCTCATTTATTTCCTAACCAACAATTCCTTGGATGAATCAATTGTGAATGAATCTTCATGCTTGTCAAACCATTTTATGCAGTCTTAAATATCTAATGACTAACAGGAAGGCCTCATTTAGTTGTGTGTGTGTTTGTAAGTTCCTGTGGCATAGTTTTTAAACTAGACAGCAGGCCTTTAAGACTAGCACACGTGATAACAAATAAATAAATAAAAAATCCTCATTAATAATCCAAAGGCTTTTAATCAAATATTCATGAGACTGTATTTTGTTTTTATAGGCACTTCAACACATGGTTGTGCATTTTTAAAACACACACTCCCACATGCACCATAATTCCCTTTACACCAATGCATTTTCTAAATATAAAATGACGGCAATATGAGACACCGGGTTTATTAACAGTAAAACACATAAAAAAGCAAAATAAACAAAAAAATAAAATAATTTCTGATTGATGAATGAATGATGGTTTAAAGGCAAAGGTTGTCTAAATATTAAAACAGGACAAATGTGAATGCTAAAATAAATTTCCAATATTATTCATTTATTTATCATTTATTTATATATCTGAAATAAATTTTAATAATAATAAATTAATTAATTAAATAGAAATAGTTTAAAGACTAAATTAATTTAAATGTAAAAATAGGACAAATGAAAACAATAAAATAAATATCCAATATTAAATTTAATAAACCTTTATAAATTGAAAATAAAAAACACTTAAAAATAATAAACCAAAATAGAAAATGTATGTGCAATAGATGTAAAATGCATGTAATGTGTAATAAATAAAAAAGTAAAAACATAAATTAAATAAATGTAAATGTATTTAAATAAATTAAATATAACTAAATAAATATAATATTTTCATATTGCAGTATATTAACAGTACAACAAGCAACTTGTTGTAAATATGTAAATATAGGACTAATGAAAACACTAAGTAAAGTAAATAAGTAAATATTCAATATTAAATGTAATAAAGCATTAAAAAAAACTATTAAAAATAATAAACCAAAATAGAAAATGTGCAATAGATGTAAAATGCATGTGTAACTGATAAAAAAGTAAATACATAAATTAAATAAAAGTCAAATCATTTACATAAAATAGAAACAAAGATATATATAAAATCTCTGATTAAATCATTTATATTTAATTTAATTTCTGATTAAATTAGTTAAAAGCTAAATGTAAAAACAGGACATTAATTAAAATATACTGAAATTAGATTTCAAATACATTTAGAAACACTAAAAACATCCTTTAAATAGAAAACGTGTATAATAAATTTAAAGTAACAAATGTATGCATTTAAATACATTTAAATATTGAAATATCTTGCGTCCCTAATAATAATAAATAAATACATCCTACACTTACAATACTGTTGCCATTTTATAAAAGCTATAAACTACTCAAGGCCATGCATAAAAGTGATTTTAGCATGATTACAGGGGTCAATCACTTTACGTCATGCATAACAACCCTTAAACATAAAATCACTCTTGCATAGTTTCTCTAAAGCTTTTTGATACAGCTTTAATGTGTGTGTGCTTGTGTATTTCTCTCAATACATGCTGACTTTGCACCGTTTTAGGCAGGAAACACCTTGCTATGGGAGGCAGCGGGACTCTTTCTGTCTATTGTATTTCCACCATCAGACTTCACACACCCAAATTCACACAGGACTTGAAGGTTCGTTGTGTTCACAAAGCGAGTCACAAGTTAAACCCTCCAATGTTCTCCAAGTCTATCCAAAAGTACAGCACATACTGATAACATTCGCCCCTATGCAAAGGGCCGGCGCACTGTAATCATACACAGAGACGCACAAAAGAAGATCAGGTTACAGCGAGATGGCTTTCCTCAGGTGGTGTCTGATTTCAGGACGCCGCAAAGAGGGAAAAGTGCATCCAAAAAACACAGACCTGCCCCCATGTACAGGAAACGGCCGGTCAGAGCATCTGTGATTGGTTCCCCTCGAATACAATCATGCACACGCATGCACGCCATCTGTCTATCCGACACAGACTAAAGGAAAGGGGGGACGACGAGTCCTCATGTGAGGGATTAGGCTACTGCTACAGGCCAATATAGCACCGACGGACAGTTAAATGTGCATGCTGACAGAGCACATCTTCTCAAACAGCTGGTATCTCACTCTGCTATGCAGGACGGCAGGGTCTGGACACACCCTGTGGCCATAAGCGTGTGCTTTTGTGGCCTTGTGTTTGAACAGTTGGCATTCCTGTGTTAGACCTGCCAGGACAGGGCACAACCAGCCCGAACACACACATACAGACACTTTCACGCTCACTGAAATCACCATCTCGTTCACTGCAGACATGCAGACATTCCCCATCATTCAGTGTCAGACTTTAAAGTCTAGGGACTTTACGTCATGACTAATACATTTATAAATTATAAAAAAAAAAATCAATTTAAGTAGAAAACCTATTAAAGGAAGACACCTTAGCTGAAAAAAAAAAATATATTAAATAATATATTATTTTATATTATATTATATTATATTATATTATATATTTAATTTATTTATTTACTTACATGTATAATATTTGTTACATTAATTTAGAAATAAATTGTAATCTATTTAAATATNCTGCAGACATGCAGACATTCCCCATCATTCAGTGTCAGACTTTAAAGTCTAGGGACTTTACGTCATGACTAATACATTTATAAATTATAAAAAAAAAATCAATTTAAATAGAAAACCTATTAAAGGAAGACACCTTAGCTGAAAAAAATATATATATTAAATAATATATTATTTTATATTATATTATATTATATATTTAATTTATTTATTTACTTACATGTATAATATTTGTTACATTAATTTAGAAATAAATTGTAATCTATTTAAATATACATAAAATATAATTATATAAATAAAGCATAATGCAACATAAACACAGCACATAAATATAAGCAATGAAATTTTGTAAATGCCATAAACAATCCTTTAGAAAATAGATATTTGAAATCTACAGATGCAAATAGATAAAGTGCAAAAAAACATACACTTAAAAGTGTGTTTGGGATGTTTTATTTCCACTAGTCTGAAAAGCCAAATGGCTCAAAATCTTTTAGAAACTGAATAAAAAAAAAAAAATTGTAATAATTAAAAACTTTTTTTTTTTGCATTTTTAAAACAAATAATTAAAAATAAATAAATAAATGCACATAGTTTTATACACATAAAAATTAACCAATGTAAATGCCTTTAAATTAATTAAAAAATTAATAGATTTCAAAATAAAATGACACACATAAAATGAAATATTTTATTTTATTTTTTAAATTTTTATTTTATTTTTTTATCCACGACATCAACATACACTAAAAGTTAAGTCAGTAAGATATTTTTGTTTTTTAATGTTCTTATGCTCACCAAGACTGCATTTATTTCATCAAAATGCTGCAAAAAAGGTCAAATTCTGAAATATTATTACAATTTAAAATAACTGTTTTAATGAATGTAAATTTAATGAAGTTCAAAAGTAATGTCAAAATAGAGATAAAAAAAAATGTATGTAGTAAAAATAGTGCATGTAGTTGCCTTAACTATATACATTCAAATTAACAAAAGTAAATGAATTTAAATAAATTAAAAAATTAATAGATTTCAAATAAATTCACACATAAAATGAAATAATTTGTATAAATAAATCAATAGTCTTGCATACCTAATCATTTTTAAAATACATTTTGTCATCTTGGTTCTATATTGCTGTTGCAACTGTTTAAAAGCAATAAACTTTTAGATAATTTTAGCATGACAATGTGCTTTGCCCCTGTAAACAAATAAACTCAACTAAACTTAAGGTCAACCACTTTGCGTCACGACTAATAACAACTCTTCAATTGTAAAATCACTCATGTATGGCTTCTCTAAAGGTTTTTCTACTCTTCTCGAGTCTGACTCAATAAAACAACTAATCGCATCACAAAAGTGTCCATACAGGCCATTTTCTTGTTTTTTCTCTTGGTTTGTTCACTTCTCTTTCGGTGTAGGACACTGACACTGTTGTTACAGTGACATGCTGCATTGTTGTCCAATGAGCGAATGGCACTGGGACAGTGCTGTCTATTGTCACCCCGCCCCCTCCCGTCATTAACCCCCCCCAGCCTGGTGCAACATCCGTCCCCAGACAGCAGCTCTCCAGGGGATCGCGCTGATAGGAAAGTGGGCTGCTGGAGGGGGGAAAGCAGGCCGCATTGAGACTGATACTGAAAAATATGCAAAAACTATTACAAGTCATTTGATATGCATGTTGTAGCTGGGCCTTGTGGTCTACAGTGATTATATGGTGTAGATTATTAAGTGTAATCAATAGCATATTTTAGTTAAAAATGTAACTAAATCACATCTAATTAAATATTTTAATTATTTAATTATTATTATTATTATTATTATTATTATTATTTTTATTTTAATTATTTAAAAATATTAAATTTTATTAAAATTTGTATTATTTTTATTTTATTTTATTTTATTTTATTTTCCACAACATTAACATAACACTAAAAGTTTGGGGTCAGTAAGATATTTTCATGTTTTTTTTAATGTGCCCACCAAGACTGCATATATTTGATTAAAATGCTGTAATTTTTTTTTTTAACTTTAAAATATTATTACAATTTAAAATAACGGTTGTCTGTTTTTAATATATTTTAAATATAATTTATTCCTGTGATGACAAACAGAATTTTCAGCATCATTACTCCAGTCGTCAGTGTCACATGATCTAATGTGTCAATCTTTTATTTAATTTATGTATTTAATTATTTATTTTTATTTTTGTATTATTGTATTTTTTATTTCATTTCATTTTATTTTATCCACAACATGTGGTAAATGGGGCTTGTGGTTTACAGTGATTACAAAATCTATTTATTATATTCATTATATTATATATTATTCTACACATCTATAAAGTATATTTTTATTTTATTTCAGTTTTTTATTTCAATTTTTATTTAAATTTTTTATTTTAATGTTTATTATTTATTATATATCTATTTTGTATTATGTATTTTTCTTTTCTTTTTTTATTTATTTATTTTATTTTAACTTTATCCACAACATTACCATACACTAAAAGTTAGGATCAGTAAGATATTTCCATGTTTTTTTAATGTTCTTATGCTCACCAAGACTGCATTCATTTGATCAAAATGCTGTAAAAAATGGTAAAATTCTAAAATGTTATTACTATTCAAAATAAATGCTTTCTATTCAAATATATTTTAAAATCAGCATCATTACTCAAGTCTTGCATGGTCACATGATCCTTCAGAAATCATTCCAATATGCTAATTTGCTACTCAAGAAACATTTCTTATTATTATCATCTATACTGAAAACAGCTGTGCTACTTAATTTGTAGATACTGTGATATTAAGTAGTAATGCTTATCTTAATATATGCTTATATATTCATATAAATAGCAAGTTCAAAATCTATATATAGACAACGGAATCCACGAATGAAGCACAGCTTGTCAGAAACGTCCAAATCTGTTCTGCTATTGTCTCGTTTGCTCTTTTCATCTTTCTGTTTGTCTCCACATGAGTAGTTTTACAGTCATCCAATCATATGTGAGCACGGGAATCAAACGCCGGGAGAGAATCTGTTTACATCCCCCGGGCCGGGATTAGCCCACCTCGCCTGTACGCGCTCCTCTTGAGAGATAAGGCGTCTTTGTGTGGGACTAAGAGGGCGTATTACCCACACCATAACAAAACCCTCATGTGCCTCGTGCGGGCTGGGGGCGGCACGGGAGCGGATAATGCATCCCAAATTCACAGTGGCTTCCCGAAAACAAACACATGCACTTGCACAAACCTGCAGAGCTTGCAAACATAAATGCTCACACATACAAACAAAACATCAGGACTGCGGCTGATGAATTCTGGGACGACCCCTGCGGCCGGGTGGCACCACGGGCCAAGGGTAATTAGAGCAGGAAGGCCTGACATCAAACATCACACCAGTCACCAGCCAGAGGCATCAAACAGCAGGCTAATTAAGTGCAGCCTGGAGACACAGAAACTGGGTTAGCCAGTTACACAGACACACTGAGATGAACGAAAGCACAATTTCTAAGTAATAAACCTGCGGGACAGTTTGTGCTGCAGAGACCTTGAACATTCGCTTTACTGAAGAGAGGTGTACAAGTACAACTTCTCAAAATGATTTTTACCCAGTGATGATTAAAAAGGTGAAAGGATCCCAAAGACAAACATTTTGAGACCAGAATAACAGATATTTAAGGATGGGCTCTTCATTTGTAACGCTACAAAAGATTTCTATTTCAAATAAATGCCATTCTTTTAAACTCCCTGAGGAAAACAGAAATAAATAAAAACCCACAAAAATATTAAGCAGTATTACTGCTTTGAACATGTGAAATGTTTCTTGAGCAGCAAATGATTTATGAAGAATCATGTGACACTGAAGACAAGCGTATTGATGCTAAAAAATTTGCTTTGCATCACAAGAAAAAATTACTATTTAAATTATAGTAATATTTTACAATATTACTGTGTTTATTAAAAAAAAATCTGTTTATATTTTATTTATTATTATTATCATCATCATTATTATATATATATATATATATAAATATAAATATATAAATGTATTTATTCTTTATTCTTTATTATTATTTATTTATTTATTTATTGAAATATATACATATATAAAATATATATATTTGATTGATAATTTCACTTTGCTCAGATCAACAAATGTTTTCAGCATTTATTTTTTTTTTAAATGGTAAAAAGATTTGTTTCAATAAATAAATAAATAAATAAAAATAAGTATATATATTTTTTCTTCTTCTTCTTATTATTATTATTATTATATTATTTACTTATTGAAATATAAATTATACACATATGTATATTTGACTTATTATTATTATTATATTTGTTTATTGAAATAAATATATTTTTACTTATTACTACTATTATATTTATTTATTGAAATAAATTATATATATATATATATATATACACACACACACATATATACACAACTCATTATTATTATTATTATTATTATATTATATATTATTATTATTATTATTATTATTATTATTATTATATTTGTTTTACCGAGATTATTACCTTTTATTTATTTAAATGGTAAAAAGATTTGGTAATCTAAGAAAAGTGAAAATAATAAATTTCATTTCCATAACAAAAAGCTATATTATTTGCATCCAATATCCAATACTTACAATAATTAAAAATAAACTTAAATATTAATTCATTCCGATACGGTCACAGATATATCATGCATCCTAAATGAAAAATCCCCAAAATTCAACCTAAAGTCATAGTTTTCATATAGTCCCCTTCAAAATCCACCCAAATTGTTAACCTTAACGTCACTCATGAACTAAAAGGGAAGTCTGGAAAGCACATCTCGAATCTTCAAATGAATATTGGAGGAATCTCGGGTTAGATTGGCAAGCCACGGTATTTTTGATTCTCTTTCTATCTCTTCCCACATACACACAAACAAAAAGTCCATTCCCATCACCATGGCAACACGTCTTTCCTGGGACTTCTCAGCATCTTCTTTCTCACAGATCAGAATCTGTAATTTACCCCTCCGTACACCCAGAGAGAGAGAGATGGAGCGGCTGACTGAGTGGGTGAGAGAGCACAAAACAGAAGAGAGCGAACGAGAGAAAGAGAGAAAGAGAAAGAGACATAGAAGAAGCAGAATGATGTCTTTGTGTTTGACTACAAAGCATGAGATCTCCACGGCAACTCTGCTCGTCTGCGCCAAACTGCAGGCAAGTGAGACTAAAGCGACAAAAAAAAGGCAAACAGAGAGACAGCTAGCAAGCTTAACAGCAAGTGAAATTAGGCATATCATACGCATGACTGTACAAGCGGCTACACATCCATCCGTTTGAATCGAGCAGGCCTATAATACCTGGTGAAAGCATCTATCTGCTAACACCTGACTTCAGCTTTGAAAGCAAAGCTCCAGAGATCACATACTGACGTCAGAAAGGTATCGAGACCTGTTGACGTGTTCGCTTTGACCTGTTAGCGTGCATTAGCACATCTGCCCTCCGCCCAGCGCAGGACATCAAAGATGCATCATCGCTGGCGTTTACGCAGCGTAATGTAATTAGAGCCGCGCGAGCGGGAGATCTGGCGCTTCTGAGCTTCTTTCATCTGTCCGTCCACTCGATGATGCTTAAAGCACTTCAGCGTGTCATTAGCACGCTCTTCAAAATCACTCTCGCCCCAGCTGTAAACAAAAAGCAACGTTCATGCGATGACTGATGGGAAGATGGACCGTATAAACGCATTCATAGAGAAGACTGCCTGCAGGTCACAGGACGGCTGATGTCAAGCACAATGACAAAAGAGAAAGACATGTGTCTTTGTGTTTGTGCGTGAGAGAAGTAGTGTTGGTAAATGTAAATGATGCATGTAATATGGAGGAAAATCTCCAGTAGTTTTTGTTCAGGTATGGTTTGGATACATGTTGCCAGGACTTCACGGACTTAAGATTGGATATAAAAGTTAGGAGAAAGTGTTTATTGAAGGATCATCGGACTGGAGTAATAATGCTGAAAATTCAGCTTTGCATCACAGGAATAAATTACATTTTAAAATATATCAAAATAGAAAAGTGCTATTCTAAAATGTAATAATGTTTCACAATTTTACTGTTTTTACTGCATTTTTGATTAAATAAATGCAGCCTTGATGCAATCTTTTGAACTTCTTTCAAAAACATTTCCAAAAAAGACAAACTTTTCAATGTGGGGCCCTTTGAAATTCCATTTTTATTATGTATTTACATTTTTACATTAACTGAAATAAATTTTATTAATCAAAAAGCATGTCTAATCAATTGAAATCATGAAACTTACACAATTTAACAGCAAACAATCAGGTTTTTAAGGTCCTATGAAGTATTTTTTCTTTTCTTCTTTTTTCTCAAATTCAATTTTATTTTTTACCAAACTTTGTGTTTACATATATTCTGGACTCCATTTTATGATTTCATTACATTTTAATAATCAAAAGGATCTCTAATTAATTGATTTTATTTTAATATATATATATTCTGTGTTGTGTATTTACATTTTACTGCTAAATAATTTCTCGTATATAATCTTTCTGGTAAATATTCCTAAAAAATAATGTTTTAATAATAATGTCATTATTAATAGTAGTACTAACATTATATTAAGTAATAAGTTTCATTACATTTTAACAATCAAAAGGATCTTTAATTAATTGATTTTATTAAAAAAAAAAAAAAAAAATTAATTAATATTATTTTATTTTATTTATTTATACATTTTTTTCCCAGAAATACTTTGTTGTGTTTTTACATTTTTCTTCTAAATAAATTCTAGTATATAATCTTTCTGGTAAATATTCCTTAAAAATAGTGCTTTAATAATAATTGTATTAGTAGTAGTACTATCATAACATTAAGTAATATATTCCTGTTACAATTTCTTCAAGTTAAACCTAACTTTTATTTTGACGAGTAGCTGTGAAGACCTTTAAGTTTCTGTCTGTGCATGATATGACGATCGCGTCTGCGCTATTCATTCACACAGAGACACGCAGAACATGCAGGATGCACATTTAAATAGTATTTTTGCAGCTTAATATTCAGACACTAGTCCATATGGCATTTTCATTTAAGTGTACTTTTTTGATTCATCCATCCAAAATTTGGCACTCTGTGTTATACAGTAAATTACGTTTTTATTACTGGATTCCTCATTGTAAGTAAGTAATTGTTATTTATGTATCTACGCACAATAAGCTATATCAGTATCATTTTGCTTATCTACAACCCCTGAGGATTTATTCCTGAATTATGTATTATTCCAAGTTCCTTTGCTTGTTCATATTCTGAGTCAAAGTTTATTAAACTAAACACTCACACAAAAAACTTGAGTGCATTAGTCAGCTTACAACATCGACCACAATGAATCTTATATAAACTCACTCGTATCAACATAAACACTGAAATATTCAGCTGGAAAATCTCAAAGCAAGCCATCCATCAGGGCACACCAAAACAAGATTAATTCGTCATGAGGACAGAGATGCAGACGACTTCTCAAATGCCATGCAAGACTGGCTCCGGCTCTCTCAAAATGCTCAAAGACCTTCTTGAATTCAAATGTCAGAATTTAGAAGATCTTTAGCATGCAAATTAATTACTCTCGAGTCAGAACTCAGAAAACTCAATCACTCAATCATTAGGAGTCACAACAGCATCTCTGTGTGAAGTACCCTCCTCCAATCCGGCCGTCTCTTTCTCACACAAACACAAACAAAAATCCTTGAGACTGGAATGTGGCGATACAGAGATAATGCCGTCTGTCAGCCTAAAGTAAACACAACACTTACGATCTCTAAAATCAAAACATGTCCACCGCAGGACCGAACCAGAAGAGACTCTGAGGTAAGAGGACATGAAGTGTTGAAGCTTCACGACAACAGACCATCTTTGTCCTTTTGTCAGCAAATTCTTAGGCAGAAATAAACAAGCACACAGAATTTAATTTAATTAATAATTTATTTTCTGTACCTCACATTTAATATTTTATTTGCAAATCAGTACTCTATTCCCAATACTATTTCTTAAGACATGATTCTCACGTCAGCAAACTCTCAGGTGTCTGACGCTGTTCTTGGAAGCATCTCAAGGTGCAAATATCCAGATCATCTACACAAATACCATCCAATCATATTTCAGAGTAATAAGTATCACAAACAGTCAGAGGAATTGTCCTTTCGTACTGTACACTAAATTATGACTACTAGGAGATATGCGTATGAATGAAAATACACAAAACCTTGGACGACACCCACAGCAGTCTAGAGATATTCCCGTGTTCGTATTGTGCTCATAAGTGTGTGTCTGCACGTGTTTGTGTCTGCGAGAGATAAGAGGATGATCACACACAATCCCCCATGACGAATGAAGCACCGAGCAGCACTGACTCCAGCAGGGAACTGCCTGTTCTCCATCTCTGATACACACGTGCACGCGCACAAACATAGATGTCAATGGAAGGTCAGACTGATATTATAGTCTGTGCCCACATGATCAACAGGGATGAAAGTTTAAAAGGAGCATGTACAGATGGGAATACAATGGAGTTGAGTGAATAAATATTCATGTGCCAAGATATTTGCACAGTACTCCAAGATACTTCACAAAACTCCATGAAAGTGTATTAAATATGCATTAAATAAATAAAACTAGCACATGTAAGAAATTATTGTTATTATTATTATTATATAAAAATTTGTAAATATTTTAAAAATAAATGTAATAATAATAATAATGATAAAATATTATTATTACTTATATAAACAGAATTAATAATAACAATAATATTATATAAAGATTTTTAAATACAGTACAAATTGAATTAAATAATAACAATAATAACTATTATTATTAATGTATTACTGCTTAATGTATTAATGTATTACAAACTTTTTTAAATATTGTTCAAAGCTAAATTAAATGTACAATATATGTTGTTATGATATTAAATATATCATAACAACAATAAATAATAATAATAAATAATACATTATTATTATTATTATTATTATTATTATTAAAAGGTTTTTAAATATTGTAAAAATAAATTGAATTTAATAATAATAATAATAATTATTATTATTATTATTATTATTATTATTACCACTATTATTACTATTATTTGTAGTATTATTATTAATGTACTATTGCATTATTAAAACACATTTTTAAAATATAGTAAAAAAACTC
>JAHKKF010526311.1:4545-17973 GCA_019740295.1 Labeo calbasu
CTCCTGCACCCTGTTTTTATGCACATTTTGAAGTATCGCATCTGCAATGTGATGGAAATGGCAAAATTTAATTTGCAAAAAAGTTTTTACACTGAGGTGGTCTTTGAATTGTGAAAAAGGGCTAATGCGAATAATGGGAGAATAAATTCCTCCACATGCTATGGGACAGGATAACTTGACTAACCAGTGGGCCGATCTCATTGCACAGCATCTGAAATGTTGTTGTGGTCAAGTCTGTCGTCCAAGTATTTCTGTATAATTGCCTCCCAGAACTGTCTTACAAGACTGCGTTCCCAAACAGCTGGCATCCACCTCTGAAAGCAGTGACTGCATTTGTGTTTCGTCTGCTCTTTCTGAGGCGCAAGTAATTTATTATATATGAAATTTATTATATTCTTCCCTACTTTTCTTAGTGATGTTTAGTGCCAGTTTATCAGGATGTGACGATTTTGTTCTCCTTGACTCTTTGGATGTAAATGGTGCTTAATCAAAAATGTTTTATACGATATTTCAATTTTGCACGTAAGTTAAGTTTGCAACTTTGGATGGAAACCTGGCTAGTAAAACGTTATTCTGTCTTTAGCAATCTTTTTCAGTATGTGATGCAAGAAAGATGGTTTCAGATCCCTCAAAAGTCACTTGATCTACTTGCTGTGCTATGCATTATGCTCAAAAACAATGTGTTTTCCTTACTGTACATTGAGCTCAACAAAAACTCTTTGTGCACAGCATACAGATCCAACTAATCATTAATGGAATTCATTGTTGACTATTTTCATGATCACGAAGTTTTTATCTGTAATTCCATAATAATATTTGTATTTTTAATCATAACAGTTCTGCAGGGCCGTGGAATGTAGACTATATAATTGTATGTACATTTAATGTGATGCCTATTTAATGTTTAGCAATATAAAATGTGACTCTGGACCACAAAACCAGTCATACGTAGCATATTTGTAGCAATAGCCAAAATTACATTTTTCTTTTATGCCAGTAATCATTTGGATATTAAGATCATGTTCCATGAAGATATTTTGAATATTTTTGATTAGTAGTACGCATTGCTGAGAACTTCATTTGGACAACTTTAAAGGAGGTTTTCTCAGTATTTAGATTTTTTTACACCCTCAGATTCCAGATTTTCAAATGGTTGTATCTCTGCCAAATATTATCCTTTCCTAACAAACCATCAATGGAACATCATGGAATGGAAGCATCAATGGTAAGCTTATTTATTTAGCTTTCAGATAAATCTCAATTTCAAAAAATTGATGTTTATGACTGGTTTTGTGGTCCAGTGTCACAAATGCCAAAATTAATACAAGCCAGGGTTGTAAACTGTTTAGAACTGTCCTAAAATTGCAGACATGTATCTGTTCCCCACTGATAACTTTGTAAATGTTGAGATCGTCTTGAAGAACAAACGGTCGAAGCAGAGCATGGCTAGTCTGTTGTATGAGGTGACATTGGAGTGCTGAAAGCCACTGTGAAGAAGGACCAGATTCCTGACGACCTCAGACCGTGAATGAGTGAGTGAAGTTTGATTATTAAACAGTCCCACCAGAGACTTTGTTTCTGGTTATTACGTCCCAAAATGCCTGAATTTGTAGCTGCTTTTGTCACAAATCACTTGGTGATGAGGCCTGGGATTCATGAATCTTCGTTAGCCGATGAATCTGTTTTCCATAAATTTAGTGTAAAACGCACAAAAACAATCAAGCTATGGCACATATCTGAGGAACTGGTTGAATTTCCATTCATGAAATTTATGAAACTTTTTATGAAATTTATGAAATTGCAAAAAGTCAGTGGCCCAAAATGTATTGTTTGCATTATGAATATAAATGTGCAATGAAAATGATGACAATGATGGATGAATGAAAGCAAGTGTGGGGGTGAACAAATATTCATATTGCAGAATTTAAAAAGAAGAAAAAAAAAACAGGTTGTTTTACATATAGAAAAATATTAGGGTGTCAAAGAGCGAGCAAAGAGCGAGAACTGAAAACCAGTAGTGATAAAATGTTAAGTAATGAAAATGTTAAGTAATGAAACGTCTCCCAAACAAAGCTGTTGCTGTAAACAGCCACGACTATTCAAAATGATCAACAATTGTTTCTTATTATGTTTTTTTCACTGTCATTAATACCATGTTCCCTTGTCTCCCTTCAGCCAAAGCTATTTGTTGGACTCTGCAGTATAAGGAGTACATGAACCATCTGGTGGACCAGGGCGCTCTCAAACAGACCAGACAGATTCTGGCCCAACAGTTCAACTTCAGACTGGGCACATCAGACCTCATCATCAACATACGTCCGTGATCCACTAGTCTTCATTTGGGACATGTAACAAGTACATATTTACATTTCATGATGTTGTCATGTCATTTTTTTGCATATCTCCAGATTAGTCACATGGTTTTTAAATCTCATGTGATTGATTAAAATGTTTTAGAATTCTTTACTGAAATTTTAATCATGGATGTTCGATTTGCTATGTATATTCATTCATATGAAATGACAGGAAAAATGATCAGTGGGTTTGAGTTCTTACCTTCATTATAACATGGAGTTTGTCAGTGAAAGACTGACCGGTGAGGGCTATATGAGAGCTGGTCTCCACATCATAAAAAGAGACCAGACCCTCCTCGTAATCCACAAACACACCCACACCCTCTCAAGCGTCTCTCTCTGAGACAGAGAGACACAGGGATTTTCACAAGCTTTATACTGATTCTCATTCTTTAGAACTAATGCCCAGCACCCATCCTCAGGGCTCAGTCTGACCTTTCCCTTCCTATTTATGGATTCTCTGGCCACTCCTAAATCCCACTCAGTCTTTCCCTTCACCCGCACCTCAAAATAAAATTTCCCTGAAGAGAAACCCTCTTTTCCCAGAACATCTAAACATGAATCAAATCTCTTTGGATTGTCAGGAAGTTTCTGCTTAATGCCTCCATGACAGACTTGTTTTCCTTCCTTAGACAAGATGAGTTCAGGATAAGCTGTATCTGGATCCAGTATCACATCCACTAAGAGAGAGATCAGAGAATATGAACAATCATACAACAAATTAGTTTATAAATGCCAAATAAATGTATATGAGAAGTGTACCTGCATACTGCTGCATCATCCTCAACACTGTAGAAACAAATGACAATGAAAGTCAATGAAACTCTATGAGCAACAACTTTTATCCAGTGGCCTCAAAAATAATGCTGACTTGATCTAGAGATGCACTTGGCCTATTTGCATCACACTCAGTATGGTTTACTGCATTACACCATAAATGGGCAACTGTATCACACCAGTTTCGTGCTAAAACATATATTTACGATAAAAGGTGCGACTTTTATACTTACTTGAAATTGAAACAGTATGATAGCTGTTTGACGTCATTGTGTATGTGTATTTATGTAAAATTGTGCTGTAAACTTTGATTTTACAAACTAATTAATGTGTCCACATAATTCCTCTGAAAAGTATGTCACATGCCAATAATAGAACTTCAGCTGTTTTTAACCCAGTCTACAGTTCAGGTCAAAAGTTTACACCCCCCTTTCAGAATCTGCAAAATGTTAATTATTTAGCAAAATAAGAGGGATTATTCAAAATTCATGTTATTGTTTATTTGGTACTAACAAGATAAAAAAAATTACATATAGCAGACAAAAGAAAATATTAGTATAATAAATAATAATTTATAAATATGACCTGTTTCAAAAGATTACATCCCCCTGATTTATAATACTGTGTTCTTACCTTAATGATCCACAGCTCAGTTTTTTGTTTAGTAATAGTTTGTCATGAGTACCACAAATTCTTTAGTTTTCCAGAATTTTCGTGTATTTGAACCCTTTTCAACAATGACTGTATGATTTTGAGATCCATCTTTTCACACTGAGGACAACTTAGGGACTCTATTTTAAAAGGTTCAAACGCTCACAGATGCTCCAGAAGGAAAATCTATGCATTAAGAGCCGGCAGCAGAATGGAGATGTGTACATTTTTCTTATTTTGCCTAAATATTATATCTTTTCTTTTAGTACTGCCCTTTAGAGGCTACAGAAGATACTTACATGTTTTGCAGAAGACAAAATAAGTTACATTTAGCCTGATCTTCAAATTCCAAAAGTTTTCACCCCCCGGCTCTTAATGCATTTTGTTTCCTTCTGGAGCATCAGTGAGCGTTTGAACCTTCTGTAATAGTTGCATATGAGTCCCTCAGTTGTTCAGTGTGAAAACAGGGATCACACAATCATACAGTCATTGTTGGAAAGGGTTCAAATACACAAAAAAGCTGGAAAACCAAAGAATTTGTGAGACCTAAAGGATGTTTCTGAAGAACAGCGGGTAAGTTTAACTGTTCAGGACAAACAAGGGACTCATGAACAACTATCACTAAACAAAAAAACACATCTGTGGAACATTCAGGTAACAACACAGTATTAAGAATCAAGTGTATGCAAACTTTTGAACAGGGTCATTTTTATAAATTCAACTATTGTTTTCTCTTGTGGACTATATGTAAACATCTTTTATGTGAAATATCTTATTCAGGTCTGTACTAAATAAGCAATTTTGTATGATCCCTCTTATTTTGGTAAAATAATTAACATTTTGCAGATTCTGAAAAGGGGAATATGTTGACCTCAGCTGTATTCTTAATTTAGACTTGTACTGACCACAGAAAGCAGTCTATGCAGTGGATTTAATATTGACCTACCAATTTGACCAAGGTTTTTATGTAGAGTCTTTAACTCCTTCAGCTGAATTAGAGCTTTATTGAGAGTGCAAACATTCATATTGAAGTCAGTACTGATTTCAGTCCAGTTCTTAGTTCATATAGGAATGCAAATCGATGGGCAAATCTACAACAGGAGAGAGGAGAAATTTATCAGCATGGGAAGTGTTTTATAATGCATTATCATTAATGAGAGATGTTCACAAACCTGTAGGAGGTGCAAATCATCCTCAGTGTGTGAGAGCTGCTCTAGCTCAGTGTGTCTCCTCTTAAGCTCAGCGATTTCCTGCTGCAGCTCTTTAATGAGACCTTTGGCCTGTTTCTCTGTTGCTTTCTGGTGCTTCTCCATTTTCTCCAGCAGCTCAGACTGACATCTCTCATAGGAGCAGCTCAGGTCAGTGAAGAGTTCAACACTGGTTGATTTCTCTTTCTGTGAGATCAGTTATAAGATTTGTCTATTAGGTAGTTCATTTAAAAACTTATTAAGCAGATTGAAATATTAAAATACATGATTATTTTACCTTCTACTCACCTTTCTCAGCTCTGCTGAGTGCTTGATCTCTTGAATCTTCTTCATTCTCCCCTGGATCATCTGCTGCAAATCTGACTGCGCCTTAACCATCTGATTCTACATACAAAGAAAACCACAGATGTATCACTCAATATTTAAATAAGACCTTCTGTCAGAAGATAGAAAACTGTATTATTTTGTATTATGTAGTCCTTGTCTTGACAGTTTTAGAGGGTAACTTGTATTCTGAAAAACGTGACAAAATCAGCTTTGGATGCAAGTATGAGATCTGTCTACACACAAGTAATTTCATGAAGTTTTTATACTCATTTCTTTGTATTTCTTACCTTCTTCTCTTGACTTCCCTCTATATGAACAGTGTTGTGCATCCTATGTTCTCCTTCAGTGCAGGACAAACACACACAGGTCTGATCATCTCTGCAGAACAACTCCAGTGGTCTCTGGTGTTTCTGGCATATATAATCCTCTAGATTTTCCTCAGCATTGATCAGTGTATGTTTCTTTAAACGTGGGACTCTGTGATGAGGCTCCAGGTGAGTGTCACAGTAAGAGCTTTGACACATCAGGCATGACTTCACAGCTTTCTGCTTTCTTTCATCACAGATGTCACAGAACACCTCGGATCTTCCTACCTCAAGCTTCTCTTTAAAGTGTTGCACAACTTCTCTGCGTGTTGTGTTAATCTTGAGATGAGGTCTTTACTGAATTTTTCATTACAGATTGGACAGAAACTGCCTCGACTGGTTTTCCAGCAGTTGTTCAGGCAGGCTCTGCAGAAGTTGTGTCCACATGGAGTGGTGACTGGATCATTGAACACATCCAGACAGATGGAGCACTGGAGCTCTTCATTTAGTGGAACATTGGAGGATGCCATGGCTGAAAAGGCAAACAATGACAATATTCCATCTACAATGCTGAAATAAACTGTGGGTAATACTAAAACTTCTGATATGGCCAGGGCTTTGGTTGGCTATGTGGGCATGTACAGTTTTGTAACAATATACTATGGCAGATATGGCAACACCTCAACAAATACTTACAACACCTCTTATTGTTCATTCTAGTAAACTGGTCTAACTTGTGTGTTAACTTACACTTTTGTCAACTTACACTTTTGAGAAAACAAAAAAGTAAAATCATGGTCTATATGTTCATTTTTAATTCATGTTATAAGCAAGGTAAAAAGGTAACAACAAAAAAGTAGCCTAATTTTATGTTTGGAAATGAAATATTACAGTGAGCCTATACATAGAAACTTTTAAATCAAAAAACTTGATTGTCATCTTTGTCCTATAGAAAAAAAATATTTCTGAAACTATATATAGGTCTCTACAACATGCTATAACACGGCAAAAATTATAAAATTGTTTATTTTAAAACAATTAGCTCACCAAATATTTCTCGCCACAAAATCATCAGGTATAATTTATAGTCTACTGTACTTTTACACGTGTTTTTATTGGACTGTCTTCATTCTTTCGACAACACATCTCGAACTTTGCTTTACAGCCAATTACATTACATATTAATTAAGTATATTTGCTACTATTTCAGAGTTTAAATCACGTATCGCTTACCTGAAAATGTGCTGGGATCATTTTGAGTGTCTGAATGAATGAATACTCTGCTTGAAGAGGCTTTCCATTGATTTAACTCGAGTCTTTCACTTCCCGAGTGTGTAAAAATACAATTTAAAAAAACTTTGGGAGTATCAGTGTCGTTTTATTTTGTTCCTTTTGTAGTACAGTAGTGGCAAATATCGAGTTAAGCCATCTCTTGATGCACAACTACAAATTGCCTCACCGTCACTATCCTGAAGCGCGAAACTCAGCCTTTTAAATTTTAACGGTTGTTCTGACTGTCCGTCTGAGGAGAAATCTGTTGGTTTGTCGAGCTAGTAAGTGAGTACTTAATTTGTTTAATTTTCAGATTATAACAGCCTAATAAAAACTATACTTTTAGACTTTTATAATCAGATAAAAATGTACTAGTCTTTAGCGGTAAAATAACACAAAAAAAGAAAATACTCACAGAGGATAACACAGTTATAGGCTCGTGTTCTTCGCTTAGGACAGTCCCTGTACATGAACACGTCCCATATAGCTCCTCTTTTATAAAGAATTGAAAGTAAGATTGATCCTCAATAAATGTAGTTGTGAGTCTCTTCTCAGTATAAACAGCAGGGGGCGCTGCAGATCTTCAAACCACTTTTCACTTGTTACTAAAGACACTTAGCCGGTGTCTGTTTACTGTTTTATATTTTTGTACATGTTTTTGTAATCTCTACGATGTTTAATTGCTATAAGTAAAAACACGATTTCATGAAAGGAAAAAGACAAATAAATCTTAGGAGGTTTAAAAATGAGGCACTTTTTTTCTTTTTGTTGTAACGTGTTAGTTCAGGGCTTAGGTACCATGATTAGCTACAAACATTAGCCTATTATTTGGAGTGTTGTAGCTGCTTGTTTAAATGCAGTAACTGAAATTTTGAGCAGGAAACGCGCCAGTTTTATAGTTTGCACTTTATTAAAAGGTCTAATTTTTCTTTTATATTTGTACACCATATAACGATTGAATCATCGCGTTACAACTTTAAGACATATTTAGATATTCGTGTTTTATTTCTCAATTATATATCAATACAACAGCAGATAAAGTGCAATACATAAACCATACATTGTTTTAAATGACACTGCAACTGAGGGGTGGACATTGCGTGTCCCACAGTAAGATGAGAAGTCAGATAAAGGGTGAAGGTGTATGACTTCATCTTTTTCTGTTTTTTCCTTGAGGTAAGCCGCATTTAAGGAAGTTACCTAGTATTAAATCTGAATGCCATACCTATACAAGCAGAGATAGTTCTCTCTCAGATAAGCACACATCCCTTTTCAGATGTCTGCAAACCTCAGTCTAAGTCGGTTTACTATTTGACAACACTTGTTGGGTGATCTAACATATGTTTTGATCTCCTGAAGTCCAATGAAGAAACATGGATTACAGAAAGTCAATGCAAGTTCCACAGGTAAGGGCTTTTTCCTTAAATAATAGCTTTAGTAAGTAAGTGTTTAGTGGAAAAAGTGTTTAAGTATAACTATGTTAAAATAGAACAGATAATCATTAAACTATTTATTCAAATAAAACCCAAATGGGTATCTAACCTCAAAAACACATTTTACATTGCTGTAAATGAATGCAATGTTGTGAATGTGTTACAAATAAGTTGTGTTCCTGCTTTCTTGAACGGATTAGTTCATTTGAAATCCCACATTGATTGACAGCTGATGACATGAAATAAATAAATAAAAATAAACATGGTCTGTTGTTATAAAAAATATAAAAAGAGCAAACACATGTCATGTAAACTGGAGTCAACAAATCAATCTGTGATGAACTACAGCATAAAAAAGTAAACTTCCTCATTTCAACAGTTTGTTGTAAGCGAGTGTATTGTTGCCAAACAATGTTGCATAGGGACCGCATGTGCTTGTCTTAAGAAAAATCAAAGTTCTTGACTCTCATTGTTTCTACAGCTTAGCAACGAAATGCAGCTGAATGTCATGAACTGGGTGAAATCAGGGAAAATGAGTATTGACGAAGCTCTAATTCGGGCTAACAATGGCATGTTACACAAGCAGAGGAACTTTGAGCTGGAGGTGCAGTATGAGATATGTTTAAAACTCCTGACCTTTATGTTAAATGAAGATTTAAAGATCTGAACATTTTAAAAATGTCTTTCTATTGAGTTTTATCTTAAAAAATCTGAATATAGATCAGCAAAATGGGTGTGTATGTTATCCAGAGCAGTTGGACTAAATTAGTGGCATAATTTTCTTAACAACTTTGAAGTGGCTGGTTTGTTTTGAAACGGTTCTTTTTAAGGAAATGATTTGTTGTTCAACCAGTCTTCATGAGATGAGCCCTAATATTATGAGTGGCTCTCTATGGTGATTGCAATCAGCCCTAGTTGGGTTTTGTAAAGCGACCTTTTTGTGATGAGGAAGTATTATTAGCTATTTCTCGAATTCTTTGTTTAACATTATCATTGATATCTCTTGCAGGAAAAACAGTCACAGTACAACTTCAGTGTCCGTAAGTTCAACCGCTACATATGGCAGAAACGAGTGCTGCAGGTGTGTATCTACACGCTGAACTGCTCAAACACATCTGTAATCTCTAGAAACCACATATAACATTGTGTACACCTTTTTTTGACTTCAGATTGATTTCAGCAAAAGCCTTTTGTGCAGCATCGAGAAAGGCATTGTGAAACGGCAGCTCTGTTTTTCTGATGTGAAAAACTGCCATGATTGTCCCGGTACCAGGTTCTCCATTTCATTTAGAGATCGATCTGACTATGAGCTGGAAGCTGCGTCCTTGGAGGACAAACAGCAGGTGAGAACATCACGCGCGACGTGGATTGAATTTTAATTCTGTACCAGATCATTAAAGGAATAGTTCACCCAAAAATGCAAATGTACTCACCCTCAGGCCATCCAAGATAAGTTTGTATATTCACTGGGTTTGGAGAAATGTTACATTACATCAGTTGTCCACTGATGGATCCTCTGCAGTGAATGGGTGCCGTCAGAATGAGAGTCCAAACAGCTGATAAAAATATCACAATAAACCACAAGTAATCCACACCACTCCAGTCCGTCAATTAACTTGTGAAGTTTTTACTTCAAACTGTTGCTTTCAGAAAAAGTCTTCTATCCATAATATTACTTTCTCCAAAGTCGTCTTGTTTGAATCAGGAGAGAAATATGCACAGATCAAGATCAATAAAGCAATATAATAGACAATCTACACCTATTTTGGCTAAAAGCAATGGTGTAAATTTAAAAGGCCTTGATTTTTTTGTTTCATATGAACACGCAGCTTTTCAGTTCACAATATACACTGGAGTGGTGTGGATTACTTGTGGATTATTGTGATGTTTTTATCAGCTGTTTAAACTCTCATTCTGACGGCACCCGTTCACTGCAGAGGATCCATTGGTGAGCAAGTGATGTAATTCTACGTTTATCCAAATCTGATGAAGAAACAAATTCATCCACATCCTGGATGGCCTGGGGGTGAGTACATTTTCAGCAAAAATATTTCTTAAAATGCATAACAAATTTGCTGTCCTTTATAAGTCCTTATTATTATTATGCATTTGCATGCTCATTCAATGTTAATGCATAATTATTAATTTAATCAAACTGTGTTTCTGATGGTTATTTCGCCTTCAGATCATGGAGCTGGTAAATCAGGTCATCTACAGTAACATATACAGTCCTCTTGAGAATGGGTCTGTGGAAAGGGAAACTTTACAACTGCCTCCAACTCCAAACAGCCTCAAAGAGGGTCAACTTTTACTCCAGAGAGGAGGACTGGCGTCATTCAAATGGAAGAAGTATGAACATTTTTTTATTTATTTATTTTTTTTTAATGTTTTGTCTGCATCTTGCAAACCACCGCTTAGCACTTGTTATACTAGTTTGACTAGAACATAAGTCACAAACATCTTATCAGTGTCAAATCAGCTTTAGGCCATCTTTGTGAACGTCTTAGTGTTTACTCACAAAGAAAGGCATCCCGCTGACTCATACTTTTTTTTTTAAAACAAAACACTAACCATGAGTATTAAATTATAGTATGCTACTTTTCTAAATAATATATTTTTACAAAGTGCAATCCTTTGGGAAATTCTTAATAAGCTCAGATATGATCTTCAGACCATCTTATTTTTTTTCTTAAGAAAAAATGACAGTCTTCACAGTTATCTGCTTGGCTGAATGGCTGAAGACTCAAGGAAATAACTTCAAAGGCCATCTTGTTGCACTGCCTGCAGATTACCGTAATCATCATAATAAGCTATTTTTATCATAACCTGCTTGACAGGTGTTCAGCACTTGGCCTCGCGTTTTGTAATGCGTTTTATATTTTGAATGGTTTATTTATAGCCAAAAATAAAAACAACAACAAAAAAAACTCCCTATTTGACTTTTGTAGAGTTGTTACTGAATTTTGCATTTAACAGAAAGTTGCATAATGCATAATTAAAAGAGAAGTCCACTTCCAGAACAAAAATTTACAGACAATGTACTCACCCCCTTGTCATCCAAGATGTTCATGTCTTCCTTTCTTCAGTCGTAAAGAAATTATGTTTTTTTGAGGAAAACATTTCAGCATTTTTCTCCATATAATGGACTGATATGGTGCCCCGAGTCTGAACTTCCAAAATGCAGTTTAAATGTGGCTTCAAACGATCCCAAATGTGGTTGTAAATGATTTTTTTCTGTTTCATGTAAAATAGGGTATGTCAAAAAACTCGAAAAATCTCATGTTCTCCCTCAACTTTAAAATCGTCCTATATCACTGTTTTATCTTTTTTGTTAAGGGTGTTTGATCTTCTTTGCATGTTCACTTTGCAAAGACTGGGTCGGTACTTCTGCAACGATGTAGGATGATTTTGAAATTATTTTTGAAGTTAAGGGAGAAAATACGATTGGATTTTTTTGACATACCCTAACTGTCTTGAGCCAGAATACACAGAGTTCAGGCAGAGCAAGACAAGATGAGCGTTTGAGAATAAAAAGTTTTACAACCACATTTTGGATCGTTTGAAGCTGCATTTAAACTACATTTTGGAAGTTCAAACTCGGGGCACCATGTCAGTGCATTATATGGGGAAAAGTCCTGAAATATTTCCCTCAAAAAACATATTTCTTTACGACTGAAGAAAGAAAGACATGAACATCTTGGATGACAAGGGGGTGAGTACATTATCATTATACATAATTTTTGCTCTGGAAGTGGACTTCTCCTTTAATTAATGACCAATCATTGTTTACATTATTGATCATTGGTGTGTCACTTCAGAAAACATGCACATTCCTAGTATAGTAATATGTATTCAATTAATCTGAATAATATGAATTAATCTGAAATAATCTTTGAGGATTTAAGACAAATTTGAGGCTATTTTAATTTTAAGAAATTATTGTCATTGTTTATTTATTTATTTGACATTCCTAAGTATTTTTGGGAGTACAAAATAACAAAATAACAAATAACATCCAAACATTTACAGGGATGTGTTTTCTGAAGTAAAGTTCAGAAGAAATATCAGTAATCCGTAAAGAATTTTATTCTTCATTTTTTTTTCGTGAATCCAGCCCCGGAATATCAACAACAACCTTGCGACTACACGAAACACCCTCTAGCAATAATCTAGAACACCCTAGCGACCTCATAGTGATGTGCTAAAACGCCTTAGGGCCTGCATAGCATCAATCTGGCAAACACACAGTACAACTTAGCAGTGTCACAGCAGGTTTTGTGCTGCAAGCACCACAACATTTCATTTTCTTTTTTGCAGAATTGTTTTGTTCGTAGTTAATTTAGAATGACTTTCAGGGAAATTCAATTTTTGACACCTCTAGACACCTCTAGACTTTTTAAACAAGCAGTTTTGTCTGATACATTCGTGATATGTATAATAAGTTAAGAAGTAATGAAAATGAATGACATTACAGTTTTTCACATTTGCTAAAACACTAAACCTCATTCTCTAAACCAAATTCACCATAGCCTAAACCAATCTGTAAAATAAATCACTTTTCACTAAATCACTAAGGTTTCTGCAAAAGTTTAGGCAGTTTAGACACTGTTTGCATATCTCATGCACTCTTTTTGCAAAAGTCTAAACACATTCTCACTCACTAAGACACAGATTGCTCTGTAATGAACTTGTGATGCAAAACCCTAAACACAAGAAAGCAAAAGTTAAGCACAACTGCAACATGGCTGTCATCGTTTACACACAATGATTCAGAATTCTTCACACTTGTTTCTAAATATTTAAATATACAAAATATAAGCCAGTTCAAAGTGCACAGAAGGCATCGGTCAATCTGAGAGGTACAGAAAAGTGTGTATACGAGTGTGAATATACATATATAGTACAGTATATAGTAATAATTTTGAAAAATACACTAACATATGTGCGAGTATATATATATATATATATATATATATATATGTGTGTGTGTATCTATATTTTTGCTTTATTATTATTTTTATTTTTTTGGTATATTCACCAAACTTAGGTGTGATTTCTTTTGAGTGTGTGTATGTTTTTGTATGTATTTTTTTTTTTTTTT
>JAHKKF010526313.1:0-14811 GCA_019740295.1 Labeo calbasu
TGAAGCTACATTGAAACTGCAATTTGGACCGTCAAACCGTTGGCCACCATTTAAGTCCACTATATGGAGAAAAATCCTTGAATGTTTTCCTCAAAAACCTTCATTTCTTTTCGACTGGAGAAAGAAAGTCATGAACATCTTGGATGACACGGGGGTGAGTAAATTATCAGAATTTTTATTCTAGAAGTGAACAAATCCTTTAAATGCATCTAAATGATGTGTACAGCAAGATCTAAACAAAGTGAACTACAGATTTAAACCACTGGGGGTAGCATGTGGAAAATTGCTTCTAGTGAACTTCCCTACAGAAATTAAAGTTGGAACAAAAGACACTTAAAGACTAATTAAGACACACATGGACAGCAAAAGCAAGAATGGAATGGGAAACTTAAATGGAAAAATAAACGAATTGATATTTCATCTACACCTACTTCAAATTTTGTGATGCTAAGGAATTTGGAATAAAAGCTGGGAATGGTCTTCTTCCCCATAGATGACCCAGAAGGGTTATTTATTTATTTATTTATTTATTTATTTATTATAGTAATGTCACACAAGATGCTTTGTACAACACAAAAAAAGTTCAAATTGATAAAGTATGGCTACACCTCTCATCTATGGGAAAAGACCATAAATGACTGACTACATTATTGCGAGGTTTATGAAACCCATTTAAACAGAGGTTTCTCCTTTGTTCAATATGGGTTTAGGTGCCGTTCGGTCACCCGCCCACCTTATGCTTGGGCTAGACCTTCAGAAACGTCAGCTATGTTCGTCTGCTCCGGCTGCAGGTCAAGCAAACAAGACTTTTTGCTTGCCATAATCAAGATTAGGAATATTTATGTAGAATTTTTAGATTTTAATACAAAACCAGAAAGGAACAAGTCAAATAAAAGGAAACAAAGAAAACTTATCGACAAACTGAAATGCTTTTTTAAATATCTGTTCAGGGAGCATATGAGAAATTGAAAACTTAAATCTTACCTCGTTTGGAATCGAGACTCGTATTCCTCCAACCCTTGCTGTGAAGGAAAGAGAACAAGTTTTAGTTTCAGTGTCTGCTTTTCCTCAAACGTCCAGTAGACGGCAGTAGAAGAATGCAAAAAACACTCAAGAACTGCAGTACTGATGATAGCGAAAGCATCTCTATTGTAAGCAGGAATAAAAAAGGAGGTCAATGAGTGCATTCTGAACGGGAACAATGGGAAGATCCAATTGAGAACTGGAGAACAGAGACCCTTCCTTTTTTTTTCCAAACAAAATACATATTAAATGCACTAAGGAGGGGGCCCTTGGGTAATGATGAGAGATGTTTACTGCTGGCTTTGTTACATAACATGCATGGCTGTTCATACATATTTAAGTCTGTAATGCCATTGCAAGTGTAATTATTTCAGTGAAGTGTAGCGCACAAACATGTTTTTCATGCAAACATTTCTCAATAAATGATGGGTTTTAAATGTTAAAGACAAACCCTAGATTTTCTTTCTAACACCCTGCTGGCTTCCACCGCTATTTTGCTGGTGAAATCCAAGAATAAATTTGAAGAGTTGCTTAAATGTTCTAGGGCTGCTGTATGTACATCTCTGCCTGTATGAAAGTGAAGACCTCCATACACATACTCTCCCTCATTGCAGTCATTTCTCTTTGTCTCCACCCCAAACCTATCTATTTGTTAAATCAAAAGGGAAGTTAAATCAAACAAGACGGGTCTTTTCTAATGTGGGCACAGGCGGCCAAAATAACACCGGTCACGGGCGGAAACTGATCCTGGTTTAGGGTAATGTCCTGGAACGTCCTCTATGCTGTTAGCTGGAGATTGGGCTGCGCTAATCGAACTGTCGCCCTGCTATATTTCATCATGTCTGATAAATGTCTACGTAAGGTGATTAATGCTTCAATACTATTAACATTTTTATAGAAAGCTATACTAATATCTCCATACATCTGTCAAGGTTAATCATTAAATGTACTGGATGTAGAATGACACTGCACTGAGAATAGACAAGGTGTGTGTGTGTGTGTGTGTGTGTGTGTGCATAGCCTACTTGTGAGAATCCTGGCACTGCCACGCTGTATGGTCTCTGTCGGCTGTGTGCTGTGCTCTGCTGCTGGGTGAGGAAGCGTGTGGGCATGCCGTAATCAGGTGTTGGCAAAGCCATCTCTCTCTCCAGAAGATTTCCTGTGCTGCTGCTCCTGGTATGCTGCAAACTACAAACACACACATATATACACACCATTAGTCAACGTCATTTTATTTCTGTAATGTGACATTTCAGGAAAAAATGTAGTCTGGGATTTTATTTTGGTCATTGGAAATTAATGGATCCAGAAAGTGGGCGTTGCATACTATAATAGAGCCTAATGTAATGCACACTGCTACAATGATACCTAAATAGCTAATTATAGCATTATGACAATAGTTAATATTATCCAAGTGACGAAAGGAAAATCGTGTCAGAAGAAGGACAACACATTATATTTTAAATTAAAGATTACAATGTCTTTTTTCTTTGGAATGAATCAATCACAACAAGACTATGAATGTGCGTGAATAAAGTAAACGAGGTCAGTTTTGATGGGTCATGTCAACATTAATGTCTTTTATGCACACGCACAAGGCTTTCTCAATTGCATGCTTTATGGCGTTACGCAGCTCTTGACCGTAGTTCTCTAATTGCGCTTCATAGGTTGTGCCAGCACAATATTAAATGGCATTTAAACACTGAAAGGGCTTTTGTAAACTCATTAATATTCAGACAGACTCACCTGACGTGGAGTTTATTGGTGTCTGGTTCAGGAATCACACGGGTGTAGGAGAACGGGAACCAGCCTCTCCTGAAAGGACACATGCAATGTGGAATTTGAAGTAGATGCTCTAGTTCATCTAATTCTCTTAAACTCTTTTCATGATTAAAAATCTACTTGTTTTAATGTGAAGATACGTACATTCTGTTTTTCTCGTTTTCGCCGTAGTGCCAGCCGTCCCGGGCTTCAGGCACCAATAGTGTGATTATGTCTCCTTCCGTAAAGCTGAGGAGTGTGCTGTTGTCTCCGGCGGCATGGGAGAAGAGGGCCTGAACACGTGTCCGTCCGTTTCTCTCCAGCCCAGCTGCCATGGAGCTTGACCTAGGCAGGGTCTGTGTCTCTGCTGGGGTTAGAGACAAGAAATCCATACTGAGAAATTTTGTATAACTATGCAAGAAGAAAAAATTACAGTTTATAAATAAATGTACATTTCATTCAGTATGTATTGAACAATCCAACACATTAAAACCAAACTATTTCACCTAATATTTATGTATATGGACGATTCTACAGAATTGGGCCAAGCAGCTGTCCCACAGTGAAAAAACACATTTTAATGCATTTTAAGTATTCAAATCTTAGATGTTCACTAAGATCCTTCTATTATCTATTGAATCCAAAAATATTAGTAAGCTTAATATATTTAAAATTATTTACTGGGTACTTTCAATTGGGAGGTGACTGTCCCAAACTTATGAAAATGCTACTAAATTTTTTTTTTCCATTTTTGGTTTAAAAATGATCTTTTTGATTATTTAAAAAAAGTTTAAAAAAAGAAATATTTTCTTTGTAAATAATGGAAGTTTTAGTCCATTGGTTAAATTGAGACTGATTTTAACTACATCCCTACATTTATGATCGGGAAATATTTTTGTGTCACTTTCTCTCATAGCTACAGGGTGTGAATAGATAGGTCCCATAATTTTGAGGTAAATGTGTTTAAAAGTCATAACTCTGTGTCACTACCAAACACCTTTTTTTTTGCAGTTAAGCACACCTTTTTGGGAGTTATTTTATAACATTTAGTTTTTATGTATACCACTGTTCAGAACTGTGCTAGCAAAACATGTGTTGATTAGCATTTTTGAGCTAGGTTCAAAAGTATCTAAAATTGTCACTATCATTGTTTCGTTAATGACAAAAAGTAGGACATAATCCTCATATTTGGAGGAAATAAACACAATTTTAGTACAGTTATGCATTTTTTTTTTTTTTTTGTATTTTAGTATGTTTTAGTAGTGTCTTAGTATGCAAGTTAAAATTCTTATAATTTGATTTGGTCGCTACCAAAACATTACTGTCACACTGAAAATGTGCAGTCACTACCGAAACAAGGGATGTTTTGTCAAAAATAAAGCATACTGAATTATCAACTAAGATGTTATGAGTTTTTGTTTCAGTGTATATTCAAACTAATGAATCAAAACTTTGAAATCAGTATGATCAACTTTTTGCCTTTTACGAAGAGAAAACGTATACAAATCTCATAAATTTGACTTGAAATATTGTTGAAAATGTAATTATTGATTTACATCTGAATTTTTTTAAATGAAATAGCAAAAAAATATATTTTCCATGTAGATGTAAGTAAAATTTTAATCAATACAAACTTTCTTATTAAATTATAAATTACTGTATTTCAGTAGCGTCAAATTTGGGGAGAGGACAAATATTCCAAAACTTTCTGAAAATACAATATGAGAATTAACTGCACAATTACTAGAAATGTGTACCTTGCATATTATACAATTTGCATACCTACAAATTTTTTGGAAAAATAAATTTTTTTTCAAGACGTTTCCAACTCGAATATGTTTTAACATATTAACGTTAAACTATTGGAATCGGTTTAGTCAAAATGTTGAATGACTACTTGAGTCGCTCGTTTCAATTTGGTCACTTACGAGATTTTATTTATAATATTATAATATTATATAAAATTCCACCTAAAGGTCATGTACGACGCTCATTAAGAGCGCCCATTTCCGCTGCTTCTTAAAAATACTTCCCTCAAAGAGAAGCTATACCCTTCACCTATTTTCTATCCATTTTTAAAGCTGTCCTCTCTATTCCCACCTGCTCTGCCCTGTTTTCATTTCCAGCAGTGTTTGCCCTGTTATTGTCCACTCACTAGAGAAATACTCTCTACTTTCTCAAGGAGAAAGAGAGAAACACAGGTGCACGGACACTGACACAGCTATAAATGCAGACGGTGGATTATTAAGTCATATAGAGGTGCTGGGTATTAAATAAACTTCCAGATGTTGTGATCTGAGATTTACTGTTGTTTGCGTTTGTCAAAGTTAAGTTTCTTAACTTACCCAGAGTGTTCTTGGGCTTCACAGGCGCTACCTTGCGGACAGGCAGGGTGTTGGAGAAGGTCTCCCCGCCATGTCTGTGGGCTGGTTTCTCATGTGCGGCTCTCGTCTCCATCCAGCGTTGGTAGTCTTCTCCCGCATGGACCCCTGAGCCATTCATTATGGGTAGGCTATCTGCTCCCATCATCCTCTGCATGATGCAAGTCACATTTTTAGGAACAGTTGAGACACCTAGTTTCCATGTGTACTTAAATACATGTATTTTCTTTTTAGTTGCTTTAATTTAGAGATCAGTGAAATCAAAAATACCATCAAACGTCACATGTATTTTAATGATTTTATATCCATCTATAGTAAACTTGAGAATTCTCTCTCATTCCTATGGCCATGAGTGCGCCCACCTACTCTCCTAAACACCCTCAGGACTTAATTATACACATCATTAATGCAACAATTTACAAATGATCTAGCTGCAATTGAAGCACTGTATCATTTTGTGGCTCACATTTGGGTCAGACTGAGCTTTTGACTCACCGCCTGTTGGCTCCCCATGAGAGCTGCGAGCTCAGGTGGCACAGGAAGTGGCTTGGCCCCGGGGATGGGGTCTGAGATGGTCAGGTTAGGTTTAGAGGTGTGGTGGATACTGGGTCCCAGTGTCCCCGTCGCTCCAGAGCCCATTTGCTGAGCCAGAAGCATCGCCCGCTCTGGGAGTTTATTTGGGTCGGCACACGCTTGTTGCCACAATGGGATCTTTTGCGTCAGCAAGTCTCTGCCCTAAAAGCAAACAAACTAGTATTAGCACCCAGCATGAGTGATGCAAGCTTTACACACCTGCGAAAGAATAATTTAGATTAGCCTAGAAAACCCATGTGGACCAATCAAGAGTAAGAGACCAAATACGGATTCTCTCTGTGAAAATAAACTTGGGGGTTTCAGGGGTGAGCTCGTCAATTGATGGACTGATAGGGAGAGGAAATGTGATAAAGTGATCCCCCTTCACCTCGCGTTCCTCTGAAGCTCTGAGACATCCTTCTCTATCCTGACAACCTCCCCTCCCTGTAGGTTGAAGCCTGAAATAGCCTCATTACACTGCCCTATGCACAAGCAGTGAGCCTAGCTGGGCTCTAAGACCAGTAGCTGTAAGAGAGATGAGGAATGCCTAGAGACCTCTGAATGTAGAGCACAGGAAGTGCAACTTTATCTTTGGACTCTTTTCTGTAATTCAGATCATCAGTGCATGGATGCTTATTTAAAACTCTGAAGACCTACATTTCAGAGAGATGTGACAAATGAAAACTTAATCAACAATTTGACATGTTGGAACATTTTTAGTAGGGCTGCCCCCTGATAGTCGACTGAGAAGAGGCTTGGTCAACCAGAATTTTATTAGTCACTTAGTCGCAAAAAAAACAAAAATGAACAGGAAGTGGCGAAATCACGCAGTCCGTGATGGACAGATCATTAACGGCTGATCTATGTGGTAATATAGCACATCGGGCAGGACATCCATGTGCTCACCTATCATTCATCAACCTTTTCATGACTTTTCATCTGAAAGATGTATGTAGTAGCAACTTTACATGGCTGCTTAATCTAATGTTAACCTAAAAACATGTGCGCTATTCAAGTGTCTGTACATTAGTGTGGAAGCTGAACTGCATGACAGATGGAGGTGCCGGTGCGGTTGCTTGCTCTTAAAATACTCCGTCATTTTTGGTCAGACAGATAAAAGTAATACATCTTTTGTATCTGTAAAGACTCTACGTTTATTTGTGTGCACTCAAAATAACAACAAAATGTTGCGCTTTTGTAAAATAAAGCAAACAGGACGTGCTTTCTGTCGTTTTTTGGTCTCTGTCAACTTGAGCGCAAAACTTTGAAACTCTGTGTATGCTTGCCTTACAGACATGAAAAATATATCTATAGCGAGTGAAATGTCTATTTTCAAATTAATCAATTAAAATAGAAAACAAATATTCTCCGATTTATGTAATCCGTATGAAAAATGCATACATGCGCATCACTACTGCGGCTATGACGAGTTAGTGTCGCCGACTTTATCTCTTAAGCCAAAAACAAAGCAAGGGCTAGTTTATAAGTAAATTATTAAATCGTTAATGCAGTCTCCTTGCTGTTTTCGCAGACACCAGACTGCCGGTGCGCTGTGACAAACATTTGCATGCGTTTGAGTGCTTATTAGGCTCATTATTATAATTGATATGGTTTATTACTAAAAGTGCGACTAATAGTCGACTAATGCTTAAAATGAACGGCTACTAGTTGACCAGAAAAATCTTTAGTCGAGCGCAGCCCCAATTTTTTTCAGTTGTTTTTATTTCAAGAAATCCATCAAATTTTGGTTCAGTGCGACGTTCCTTTAACATAAGTGTGGTAAATGTACTACACATTGCATTGGGTGAAAGGTCTTTGAAATGCCTACAGGCTTTTATCTAATCTTTTTTCTCACTCTCCTTCACTCTGTACTCATAATACCTCCATAGTCTGTATTTGGCTGGCACAGGTCAGTGCCCCATGTACTGAGCCCCTACGGTCCTTTTCTAAGTCACAACCACATACCACCTCACCCAAAGCAATTATCACCTGCCTGCCTGTCTGAGCACCTGCAGACTCTGTCACGACCTCATTGGGTTCATAAAAGCAAAAACGCTAACACTCTTCAGGAGTGCAAATTGGCAGATCTTAGTCACCGTGAAATTAAAATGGACAAGTCATATTTTTTTATGGAATATTGCAGAGCTTATTATAAATGATCTATCTGTGTACATATATATATATATTTATTTATTTATTTGTTTGTTTGTTTGTTTGTTTGTTTGTTTATAATAAATTCCAATAAATTCCTAATGGACAAAACCAAATCCAACCATTCATTTTTTTTAAGAAGACATTTCACTGATACACGTCACTATAGAAAAAGAAAGGTATGATGGTTAGGTATGTTTTGAAGCATGGCAGCTGGTTTAAGCTGGCCCTAAGTTGGTCATGAGCTGGTTTAAGCTGGTCCTGAGAAGAAGCTAGTTGCTCAACCAGCTTAGGACCAGCACATGACCAGCTAAGGACCGGCTTAAACCAGCTGCCATGCTACAAAACATACCTAACCAGTATACGCTGTTTTCTTCAACAGGGATCTCATTCATTTACATTCAAAACTGGTATATTAAGACATGTTGTGCCAGGTTTATCAATGTGGAAGAACATGATATTTGAGATCTCTGAATACCAATATGTGAATAACCATTAAAACCATAAAACTATAATAACCAGTCTTAGAAGACTTAAAATACAGGGCACAAATATGCTGCAAACATCTCCTCCTTTTATGCATGTTAAAAAACTAAATCATACAAGTTTGTAAGGACACAAGTGAATGTCGGTTTCATTTTTGGGTCAGCTTTGCTTACTGACCATCATGTGGTGTATTGGGTAAAGCTTAGAGATGCTAACGGGCATGTTGCTAGTTCAAACCCCTCAAAGAGGCATTTGATCCCAAGTCGATCCACAGGGAATGACCTGGCAATAAGTGTTAAGTTTGAATAAAAATTACTTTGAATAAAAGCATATGCTACATCTTGCTAATAGGCCGTTAGCAGTGGTCTATAGACCTGTTTGGATGGTAATTGTTTCTCATATGGACGCCTGTGAAATTTACATATCACCTCAGTGATTAAAACTTGTGGATTTGGATGGCGATTTATTCACGCACTGCTCACGTGGCCAGTGACATGACTGTGATACAAATGAGTCAGTTACTGTGTGGTGTTCGGGAGTGCACAAAAAGGGTTTAAACAAAGAATTTTGAATCGATTTCTTCATGTAAACTCAGAGATGTGAATTCGGACAGCAATTAAATTACCACATTTTGTTTGTCAAAAAACAGTAGGTAATTCAGCCGGGGATTTTTACGCAGGTGGTGAGAGAAAAACACAGACATCCTGAATTTTGGACAGCATTAAAATCACCAACTACTCCCTGTAAATGGTTAAAATCCCTTACGTCCCCCTGAGAAACAATTACCGTCCAAGTCGGGCTTATGAATTGCGTTAAAACCCTGTTGAAAAAAAAAAACCCAGCATATGCTGGTTAGGTATGTTTTGAAGCATGGTAACCCAGATAGCACATGTACATCTGTACACATGTATGTCTGTTAAAGATTGTTTGATCTGGAAAGCATCTGCTGTGTACAAACATTTGACAAATGTCTTTAAGATGTCAGTTTTACATACTTTTTAAATCATAAAAATCTTGAAGACATCTAATAAACATCTAATTGACATCTGATAGGAAGTGCCCTATAGATATATTGCAGATGAGTAAACACTCTAAAAAATATACATCTTGCAGATGTAATGCAGACATCAAATAGACGTCTTCATGATGTACTGGTTTAAGCTGGTCCTTAGTTGGTCATGAGCTGGTTTAAGATGGTCCTGAGTGCTTAAACCAGCTCATGACCAACAAAGAACCAGCTTAAACCAGCTCAAACCAGCTACCATGCTTCAAAACATACCTAACCAGTAAATGCTGTTTTTCTCAACAGGGAAGGCATCAGGGCATTCAGAGACCACTACTAACTACCAAAAAACTAGTTCCCAAAAAACTCTTCAAATGTGCAAATTTCATTATGTGTTTAAGAGGTTCTTTTCAATTTTCTTCCCTGTGGTAAAATCTCTTAGTCATCCAAGCATGAGAGAGTTTTTATACTCTTTGTTCCTTCTGCCCTCAGTTGCAGACGAGTGAGTAAGTATTAAGTACCACGACTGGTGTGGGCGACGGTGTTAAGATCCAGCCATGACCAACTCTGGCAGATGGTCAGTTTTGTTCACGTCACTTTGCTCTTCCTGTTCTCACAAAAGTGGATAATATAGTACTAGGTAGAATAAACCCTAATGAAATTTCCCCTGTGAGGTAATGCCCCTCAAATGTTTCTGCAGTTGCCTGCAGAGAAATTTCTTCAGTACGAATCTTCCTACACGCATACATGAAAACAGTGATTATCGTCTGAACAGTCTGTTCTTGTAAAAGTGGGCCACTCTCTGCCTGGCCCTCCCTTTTTCTTCTCCTTCTCTTGCCATCGTTGCTCCCAACGCTCTGTCTATCACCAACTCTGAAGCGTGGGCGTCACAGTAGAGGAGTGAATCTCGCTTACGCGGGGATGACTGGTGTTCTTCTGTGTGCTGGTGAATCCACCAGATATCACCAGATCTCTGCTCTATTTTTGGTCAGTGTGAATGTAATGCTCTAAACAGAATAATCTTTCACACTTGTGTTTGATATATGGGTGGCACCATTTTGATACAGTTGATAAGCAATCAAACAGTCTTGATTATAATCACTTTTCATTGTAAACGGCACTGGCACGAGTGCATTTTTGACCCAAACTAAGAAGCTTTTCCAAATACACAGTATAGCACATTCTCTAGCAAGCATGGTGGCATGATCAGCACTGAAATGAAATGAATGACTGACTAAATGGGATTTGGGAGCAGAAACAACTGAACACAACGTATGGAGTCGTCCAAGTATATAATTTACTTGGCAAAATGGATACTTATAATTAATAATATATGATCTGTATTAATACATTACATGACTGATGGTTAAAGACAACATGTAATCAAAATTGAACAGGCCGTGTTGACATAAATGAGGCTTAATCAATTTAACTGACCAAATGATCCAACCAAATATTGATTAGAAGCTAAATATGTTTTAAATGGCATTTCATGTTGTCTTTAACACATTTAAATGTGCACATAATGGCTAAAATGCATGCTTAACACAATTTTAGGTAATTAACTAAAATTCAGTGTTTCTGCGACCCAAATTTTCCTCAGCATGACGTGAATTCTCACCTTTGTGTGGTAGGTGTTGTTCGTTTTGGCCACTGCACACTGACGGTCAACGAGGAAGCAATACCTCCGTCTTTCTTCGGACAGGGCGTTCTTGTAGCTCTCAGAGATGTAGTTATCCAGTTCATTTTGTTTGCTGCTGATGGTCTCGACGTACTGAGGGACAGGGAAGGTGGCGTGAAGCAGACATAAAAAAAAATGACAAACAATGCCCCAGTTTGACGCAGCCTGATGTAATGAAGGCCATGCTAGGAGAAACCGCACATTTCAAATGACAACCATGTAGGTTTGCTGTTACTCTCATTGTATGAAAGCAAATGGGAATGCTAAAGCTCAATGATCCATTGCACACAAAGCTGGTGTGGGCTGAATTTAACCAGCCTATTTGGTTTGATCAGAGAATCCAAGTAACAAAGAAGGTCATGTTCATTCTTTAGCATTCAATAAAATAAAATGATAAAACATCCAACTCGAATATGTGAAAAGTATCAAGGCTACTGCCTCACTAAAGATCGTGCGACAGCCAAAACATCATCTCACAAGGACATACACCTCGTAGGAACTGGATGTAATCCAAACTGTTCGTGCACACACACACCTTTCATAAGGTTATTCAACCTGTGTAGATATTGTGATATCACAGCGAGTTATGCTGATTCCTTCCCACCAAGTGTTAATTAACAAGGCTGGAATCACTGTTTGCAAATCTATTATTAGTCTGAAGTCAGAAAAGGTCATCATGCAAAAAATGTGTTGCAGGTTCACTGTGATGTATGAATGTGTACAATATGTTCACCCAGACTCCCAATCTTTGCATTTCATGGGTTTAGTGCATTGAATAAATGCCTTATCCAGAGTTTAAAACTCATTTGGAGCACATCTGGTCTATGACACCAGCACCAAAACACAGTTTTGGAGGTTTAGTTGCTCTAATGTAGATCAAATAGACTTGTTTGTAATACTCTGGCATGTTGTAAAGAATGTGGGAGATGAAAGAAACAAACAAAAAAAAAAACTAAATGAAGACAGATACTAAAAAAGACCTCAGAACTGACTAGGCAACAGATGTTGTAGTGTCAAATATAAAAGCAGGTACTGAGTTGTCAAGCTAGTTTAGATGTAATCAGCCTGTAGGTAAAACGGTAGATGTAAAATGTAGCATTTCCAGGATTCTCTCTGATCACGAGTGGGAGTTTGGTCACACCGCTGACAGGTAGCATGCTCAGCACACCAAAACAGCTGAACGCTAAATATTTCTGCACATAGCATCAACCCAAAGAATGAGTCACATCACTTTATCAAGCTTAAAGGACTTAGGCTTTTGACCTGTAACTTTATTTAAAGTGAACTGGGAATTGCTCAGCAAAAAACTGAGGGGACAGGAAGGAAAACGCTGAGGGCAAAGCATAGTTGCTTGTTACAATTCTCCTCAAATAAGCTCTGTTCTCTCCAGGATCTTACAAAATTAGAAACAACATACTTGGCAAAAAAGCCATTATGAAGGCATTTCTCTTCCTTTTGGAGTTCAGTTCTCAACTTTTTTGGAGACAAACTAGCATATACTGTATATTACTAAAGTTTTTATTTGTTTATTTTTACATTGCTATATTGCTAAAGAATTCTTTTAAAAAATCATAGCTTCCACAAAAATATTAAGCAGCACAATTGTTTTAAATAAGTAAAAATGTAAATAAATACTGTTAATAAGAAATGGAAGTCAGCATATTAGAATAATTTCTGAATGATTGTGACACTAAAGACTAGAGTAATAGATGCTGAAAATTAAATTTTGCCATCACAAGAATAAATTAGATTTTACAATATATAAACTGTATTGTAAATATATTTTGTAAATTGTATATTAAATATGTGTTCTATGTTTTCACTCTGTCATAATCAAATAAATACAGTCTTTGTGAGCATCTTTCAAAAACATTTAAAACATTTTTTTAGAACTTATAACTTTTGAATGTTACATGTAAGCAGAAGTCATTTAAGATGTTCGAATCTCAATATTTTTTAAGTTGAACATGTTGACGTAGCCCATTTCCGTATGTACACTGCTTGTTTTGTGTGCTAATGGATCAGATATGATGTATGTCTTTTTCTTTCTGGATAATGACAGCACTATACTGCAGGATCTTCTTTGTATTTAATGACCCATGGTCAAGACCCCTTTTCTGTTCCTATTAAATGTACTTTCAGTGTCTGAGTCATGAAAAGTACATTTACATGTACAGTTCATGTACAAGGCACAAGGCTAAGATTAAACGTTGAGGTCCAGCGAGTGCACTTATACAACGGCAGATGTAGAATCAGCGCAAGTCTGTTGCCAGGTACAAGTACAAGTAAAAAGATATCGTCACAAATGCATTCACTCAAATGTGTCGGATATTTCTGCATTTTACAGCTACCAAGTCTGCGGGCATTCAACTGCTGGCAGTAATTTGCTTTATTTCACCTATGTGTGAAGCAAAATGGATGAAAACCAATGTTTTTTCTGTCAGCCTTAATATACATTTACTGCAACACAGCCTGGGGCAATAGTGCTTCAGCAATGATTTATTTAAATAACTAAACTGCATAAACTTTTGTACAGGAGCATGGCAAAAAACCCAACATCTATATTTACAATCTCCCAGTGATTTAAGTAATAGACAGGGAGCATGATTAACATGACGTTAAGTGCCACTTGTGAAATAGCTGACATGATCATACTCAACTAAGCAACAATAAACACTGTCAGACTACAAACGCTGCGTTCAACAGGTTGGTAAACAGCGTCATAGTGTGTTTGTATGCTGCAGTATGTAGCCATATGGCTTAGTGTGGTGGGCTAAGGCTAAATGGGTTCAGAAATTATATTCAGATGTGCCTTTTAGTTTGCCACCCAAGGGGAATACTAATGTACACGCACAAAGATGATGTAACGTTGGTCCATATCCCACGCTACTGCAGCCTGAAATCGTAAGTGACGCTACGGTTCAAATCAATCTGCCTGCCCTCCGGTTGGCCTCATTTTAACACGTGCCGAATATGAATGTAGCATATGACTAGAACGCGCCATCATTTCTATGCATTGATTCCTCAAGGAAAAAAAGAGAAATGAGTGCATTACATTGGTCACAGTATTAATATTGGCATCAGTCCTGCGAGGGATCTGGAACAGACCTGTGTCTCTCTCTAGTAATCAGAGAAGAAACTGAACCAGCAGTGTTTCTTATATAAAACAAAATAAGGAAATATAACTGCACACTCCCTTAAGCACTGTATATTAGTTTCGACAAAACGAGTATACTTTGTCAAGGTACAGTATGCTTTTATTACCTTATCTGGTATAAAACAAAACATGCTGTGTTTTAACAGTTGTGAAAAATTATAAACTTTAAATTACAATTATACAATAAATAGATTTTGCAAAAAAACACTGGATTAGTGATAGACTGGTATATTTACATTTTTGGGCAATTGTCTGTGTAAATTCATTAAAAAAATATATAAATCATTTGTTTAAAATGCTACACTGTAAAAATGACAATTGGAGAATGTTTTACTAGAAAATACTATTTCAGTCTTTTTCAAAATTTCACATTTAACTCCTGTTTCCAAATCAGTCATAAGTTTTGATATATTTATTTACAAAATATCTTCATGGAACATGATCTTTACTTAATATCCTAATGATTTTTGGCATAAAAGAAAAATCTATCATTTTGACCCAGACAATGTATTTTTGGCTATTGCTACAAAAACACCCGAGCTACTTATTTGTGGAATTTACCAGCAATTTCTCTGTAAATATTATTTTAAAAGAA
>JAHKKF010526313.1:14861-37283 GCA_019740295.1 Labeo calbasu
GTATTTTTAATCATTACCTTTTCCATTCATCTAATGGAAAAATATGGGAAATTATCAAGCGCAATTAAATATTCAATATTTGCCTATATAATGTATATATAAATATTTATATCTCCAAAAAAATCTCTATAAAATGGGACAATAACTGATATGGTACTATTATTCACGCCTGGGAAAGACTGCAGTGTTCTGCTCATGCCATCTCTGAAACCAGACTCTCCACAGCATGACGCACAGCAGGGACCATGAGCCCCACATGTAAAATTCATCCACGGTTCACACTGAGCCGCTAAGTGGAATGAACACATACACACACCGATAAATAATTGACAAACCTATTACAGAAAGAAATCACATTCATAGAAAACTGACATTTAAGAAATCTCAAGAGAGAGTTGCCACATGTAGGGAACCATGGGAAGGGTTCACACATACACAGCATTTTCTCAGCTTTCATAACTAGTAAATTGTCCTAGGGATTGTCTGGGGTATATGAGCTAGAAGAGGCCAGAGACGTTTTGACTTACATCTCCAAATATCGATTTTTTTATTTATTTATTTTCCCTGAAGCCCTGTGCCACCCAGAACTGTGAGGCACAAGCTAAACTAACAATCAGAATGTGATTTCCATCTCTTTTCTAAATGCACTTTCACGTCAGAGCTGCATACTGCATCAAACTTTTGGCCTTTGATCAAAAGTCAAGAAAACAAGTACATCAGAGCCTCTATGTCTGCTTGGCACTGGATCTACAGAAGGTCAAGATTCAAAACATAAAACAGCATATACAGAACAGGCAGCAGAATTCAAATGGAACTGAAATTCAAAGAAATATTGCATTTTTAGCACACATATAATTTAATCCAGCATTCCATCTGACATTCCATTTTAGATTTCTCAACTCAAACTCAAATTCCTGTTGAATTTGATTCAGATTTTTAAATTACAGATTTTGGCCAACCGTGATACAGAATAACAAATCAATCATCTCTGATGATCCTCCTACAGTTTTCATTCGACCCTGGAACAGGAAGTTCACGTAATTCATTTACACAACCCACTCACCTTCCTTCTCTCTGTTTTTCTTTTATACACACCTGTGGAGTGTGTTCAACAAACAAGCTGAGCCCACACCGTTTTACGCAACAGCGTGTTCCTACGCCACTATGAAGAGCACACCTACTGCTAATGGCATAAACTGACCCCAGGTCAGCCCACAGCACAACACTCCCACTTCCCCCTGACCTCGCACCTGGTGACGACGGTAGTGAGAGGCGTACGTTCAAAACAAACAGCAGCCCCGACAAATCAACCCCCGTACAACGAGGCCTCGATGAACAAAAGCACAAGGACGCCACACAATGAAACCCACACAAAACAAGTACAATATTGCATGAGAGGACTTCAGCCAAACAGAGTGGGATTTTCTTTAGCACCTAAAGAGCCAAACAGACTAAAACTGGAATCATTTTTTGTGTTCACTGCTTACTGTCTGATTCAGTGCAAAGCACGAGCATGAAAAGAGCAACAGCATATCAGATTATAAATATACACCTTTATGGAGGTAAGATAACGAAAACATTTATAAAAGTCATGTTGTCTGCTTTTTTTGTTTGTTTGTTTGTTATAAATCCAAAAATATGTTGGAAAAATGTGTGCGAATAGCCATCAACACTGTAGCCAATGTAAAAATGTGATCACACATTTTCCTAAAGTTTTAACATTCATGCCCATGTTTAATTTTCTCATTCTCTCTCAAGTGTGTTCAAAAGTGTGCGTTCAAACTGTGAAGACAGAAAGAGGGGAATTTATAGAGATTATTTATAGAAACAGAGGGATTTATAGAATTCCAACAATATTTCATCGCAGCGTGAAGTCTCAGTTGGACGTCACGAATTGCACAAACATCACAATGCCCAAGTTCTGGAACATCCCAATCTACTGCCAAACTCAGAATGCACAGACATTAAATTTTCAAGACCTGAATTGATTTATGCTTGCCTTCTGTACACTGAGAGAAATTTTAAAGAAATAGTTCCAAAAATAAATTCTCTCATCATTTACTCAGCCTCATGTTGTTCCAAATCTGCATTACTTTCTTCCATGCAACAAAAAAGTAGAAGATATGAAGACTGATGCTTATAATTGCATTGAAAAGACCTGACATTCTTTTCCATGCAATTATAAATAATGAAGACTAGAGCTTTCAAGCTTCAAAACAGATGCAAAGCACCAAAAAAGTATCATAAATGTGGTTGATGCAACTAATTTATATTTCAGGCCTTTGAAAGTCATATAAAAGAGCTTTAAATAAAAAGCAGACCAAGATTAAACTCTTTTGAGTGTGAATAAATGATCATGTTTGGTGTAAATAGTCCACCAAAAAGACATTTGTTGAAATCTGAAGACAGCGCTGGCTCACCTGCATCTCCTTGTCTCCATATTTGGAGGGGTTCTTGCTGCCTTGACTCTTCCTGCGCAGTTTCTTCAGTTCAGCCTGGCACTTCTCCAGACTCTCTCCTTTACTTTTGTGTTCCATCTGATATTTCTTCAGAGCTGCCTGCCAGACAAAATAACACAGTTCTCATCACAATCGACCTCCACATTATCCAAATGGACAAGACGAGGAACGTAATGGTTGTTTTTCGAAATTTTTTAGCAAGCGTCTATTCAAGGCTTCAAGTGGATAAATGCCAACGAGAATTGAATAAGATTGGGCTCTCTTGTAGTATGCTTGATTTCTTTATTCTCAGAATATCTTCAGCCGTAAGGCTTAGAATGAATGTTCAAAGTGTGCCTATTCTGAATCGACTGTTTCTTAACAATGACGTGAACCCAGAATCTAAAAGACATGAAGGTCATCACATGTTCTGTACTAATGGGAACTTGGCTGAGTCAGCCCAATCAGGTCTTTCATTGTCCTCAAAGTGTCTTCCCAGAACGCCCTGCTTCACGGATTCATTGTGTTCCAGACCATGCGTCTTTGTTTTCACTAGTCTTCACTGCCAAAACCTTCTTCTGCTACATTTGACTGAGCCTGACGCAGTCTATTTGCCATGTGTGGAATGGGAAGCATGGGAGCGTAGTTAATTATTTCTGTCAATGCTGAAAATGAGTGACCGAATAAATGTGGATTTGATTTCTTGCCAAGAAGCTGAGGGTCAATCTAATGCATTTACAAACATGCCTGTTAGAGACCCCAGTAAGAAGACTTTTTAATCTGTGAAGCTGAAAGTCTCATTTCAGATGCACAGCAGATCTTTCATGCATGTAAAAAGATTTCTCTCAAGTAAAAAGGAAAAAAAAAAAAAAACACTTTCGCCTCATACAGACGAGACGAGCCTTTTAGAAGACGTTGGCGTAATGCTGCTAATACTCTTGCTTTCATTATATGCAGTTAACTCAATTATTGCCTTTAAATGACATGTTATTTGGGGGTGGATAAGGTCAATTAAGTAAAATGGGAAATAAATCTAGTTATGTCATTGGAAGTGACTGTATGTGTTATAGAACAATTAAACTAAGACACAAGACAAAAACAGTGCTAGGATTAGGTGAAAGAGAAATTTAAAATTACGAAATGGGAAAAAGTTAACATGCTGAAATCCATTTGAGGGAGCAAGATTTTCTCAAGCTGATTTCGCATCTGGTTCAAGTTGGTTTGCATTGACCAAAAATTCTGCTTGGTTTGAAAGTGACTTCATAGCATTTTCTCTAGTATTTTACAGTCATGTAACCTTTAAACCTAACCTTATTCCATGTTCCCTTATATTAAAATAAAATAAAGTGCAACCGCACATTTCTGTGTGAGCTGTTCTTCATAAATCGCCACAGTAGTGACCGCAAGCAACAGACTTCTTTTTCGTCCACTAAATTTTGGCAGAGTGTCACAAATGTCATAGCAACCTAAATGTTTGTGATTGTGTATGTTTATATACTTACATTTAGGTAGCGAACATCCAATTCCACTTTTTTCTCCAGTTCTGTGAGTAGTTCATTGTGGAATGATTTCAGCTGAAAATTACAGTAGAAAATACAATTTATATTATATACACAAACACCACAGTACAGCAAACAAGCAGTTTTCCTCTCCTAGGACAAAAGAATTCTGCATTTGATTACACCAACAGGGCCCCATAAAAGTTTTATTTTTCTCCCAAATTCCATTTTTTCTATTTGAATTTTTCTGGATTCCATTTTTTTCGTTTCGTTTTTTCGTTTTATTTTTTTCTCTAATTCAGTTTTATTTGTACCAAATTCTGTTTTCCATTCGTTTTCTGCATTCCATTTTAAATGCATCTCTAAATAATTGATTAAAAATGAATTAATAATTAATTCATTTATTTATGTAGGTATTTATTTATTTATTTTCAGAAATACTGTGTGGTCTACATTTTTCCGGTAAATATTCCTTGAAAATAATGTTTTAATAATAATTATATTAGTAGTAGTATCATTATATTAAGCAATATATTTCTGTCACAATTTCTTCAAGTTAAACCAAACTTGTATTGTTTCTGTTTGTATACATGATGACAGTTTTTCTCAGAAGAAGGTAAAATGCTCATGAAGTGGCTCTGAGGTTGTATTCATGTATTCACATTCATATATTGAGGCACGCTTCGGTATGTGTGTAGTAACGAAACCGCGTGTCTGCGCCATTCATTCACACAGATACACAGAACATGCAGGAGTCATATTTAAGAAGTATTTTTGTGGCTTAATATTCACAGACACTAGTCCATATGGCGTTTTGATTTAGGTGTGCTGACCTACTTATTATTTATTAATCCAAAATCTGGCAAATTCCATGACATTACGCTTTATACAGTCCGCGTCGCGGAAATCATAACGGCCTACACTGAACTCACTTGCTGACACTAGCCGAAATAACTCTTTTCTGTTTCTGCCATGTTATCATTATCAGAAGGACTCAGATATGGTTTGTTTAACATCTGCAGCTGTGTCACACAGCACAGGAAAGTCTGTGCTTTGTCTTTAAGGTGGTGTGTTTACGCATATGACCGTGGACTATTGTCCTTCATGTATATACGGAAGCGTACGGAAGTCTATGTGAAATTTTTAGACACCACTCCCTCCCGTTTCCTTACCCTGGAGGCTAATGAAGCCTCTTAGATACAGCCTGATTGACTGAGTCATGTTGTGAGAAAAAGTAATGAGAAAATGTGAGCCTATGAGGCAATACGATCTTCATCAAGTTAATGATACTCACCATGTCCTCTAGCTGCATCTGGATCTGTCTGTGAACCTCCGCCATCTGAAAAAGCACATCCCCTTGAGAGAGAGATAGAGAGAGGAAATAGATTAAATTGTCACTGTAATGCTTTTGCACCTGATATCAGGACACCATGCAGTCTGACAAAGGGTGCAGGGGAGAGAAAAAAGGAGGTAGAGAGAAAAATAAAAACAAATGATGAACAAGATGGGCCGACAGTCAAGCTAAAGGTGCAAGAAAAGATCTGATGAACACAATAAATTAAATAAAAACACCACAAAATATCAAACCACACTGTTTAATAAAAATAAAAATAAAATATCACACAGAAATAAAAAGTAATATACTGAAAAAAAGTAAAATACTGAAATATTCTTCCATGAAGATGCATGTTTAATAAACATGAGAAACAAATCAGAAAAGATGTCAAAAAGAAAATGCAGTTAGCACACAGTTTTCTCATATCAACATCATTCTGTGGCACAAGAGAGAAGAAAAACAAAAGAAAGGACAAATAAAGAGAGAAGAGGTGAATCATGCAGCCATTTCAGGCGTGTGTGTTGTGTTGTGTCGGGGTACCTACATGCTGCCTCTTCTGATTAGGCAATGCATTGTAAAAAAAAAGGAACAAAAGACCTAGTTTGAGCAGGAACAAAAGTACAGAAGACCTTAAGACAGTGTGAAAGAGAGAAAGAGTGAGAAGCTACCCAGGGTGAACGAGTCAAACCTCAAACACTTAATGCATAAATAACACAGGCCAGCAAGCCTAGTGAACACAACATTAAAGCAGTGTTTCCTACACCACTATTCGCTGCCGAATACATAACGTCACAGTAAAAGAATAAGACACACAGTGCTGTGATTTACAGTGATTTTATAACACCCATGTTTAATTACAAATAATGTCATTAATATGAATAATAATAGTTGAAACTGATAATAATAATAATAATAATAATAATAATAATAATAATAATAACATTTTTTTATTAAAATAAGAATTTAAATATTTAATTTTTATAATTAGAATTATAATCTGAAGTATTATTATTATTATTATTATTATTATTATTATTATTATACTTTGTTACAAAAATTCAAAACTAATTCAAACTATTGCTGTTGAACTTTAATGAAAGAATCTTTGGGGGAAAAATCATGGTTTCCTCAAAAATATTTATATTAATACATAATATATAAATTATAATAATATTATTAAGTATTTATTTATTTAATTATTATTATTATTATTATTATTATTATTATTATTATTATTATTTGTTAATTTTAATTGATACTAAGAAATGTTGTTTGAGCAGGTAGTTTAACTTTGCCATAACAGGAATATACAACATTTTAAAATATAATAAACAACAGTTATTTTAAATACACAGGAAACAGTTATCGTAAATATATATTATTAAATGTAAATATAAATTATTAAAAATAAATGTAGTATTATTATTATTATTATTATTATTATTATTATTATTATTATTATATGTAATTATATTTTTTAATGTATTTTTTTAATCAAATATATTGCCATTTTACAACGGCTATGAAATATATAATTATAATTATTATTATAAATAACAACAACAACAATAACAATAATAATAATAATAATGATGGGAATAATAATAATGATAATGGGAATAATAACAATAATAATAATAATAATAATAATTATTATTATTATTATTGTTATTATTATTATTATTATTATTATTATCATTATTATTATCATTATCATTATTTATCATTATTATTTGTTTATTTTAATTAATAATAAGAAATGTTTGAGCAGGCTGTTTAGCTTTGCTATAACAGGAATATACAGCAATATAAAATATAATAAACAGTTATTTTAAATCTATATTATTAAAAATAAATATATTGTTATTGTTATTATATATAATTATATATTTTTGATGTTTTTTTTATCAAGTATATTGCTATTTTACAATGGCTGTGAATGCAGCTGATCCAATCAAAATTTAGAGTCTGAACTATAATTTTATAACTTCTTTTGAGTTGTGAGCGAGCTTGCAATCTGAATTGCCTTCGCTGACTTGCGAAAACACGCATTCATTGTAGTCGAAATCACATTTGAATGACACATATTAGTGACTTTTCCAAGGCAGTTCTTTTAAGCATTTTATGTTAAAGTAGTATAATTTTGTTTAGTATATGGTGAGCATTTTTCAGTTTCATCATATCAGCCACAGTGGGTTCAAGTACAAATATTTGGCTGCTTATCTGTGTGTTTTCATCAGATGCAAAGGTCATCAAAGTACATATTTTTGGCATCATTGTAGCTGTGCCTGTAAGTCATATTAAGTTATCAAAGCTGCCCTAAAACAAAACTTCCACTCATTTCATTAGTAAGTCAATGCACACTTCCACAGGGACAGAAATGATTATAGAGTGCTGAGACATCTTCCTTCCATTCATCCATCAAACTCTTGTCTAACTCTGCATTAACCAGGTTTGAGCTGGCTTAATAAAATAATGAAATAGAATAACAAAAAACGCACACACAGTATGTAACACAGAGGGCAGCATCAGCGCAGACACTTTGAGAAGACAAGGCACTTACACAACTTTTCTGCTGTAAGTGAACAATGACAGACGTACATGTACTCGCATGACATCCAATGGGCATGACGTCTCTCTACCTCCTGAACTGGTAATAAACGGAAGGCATTCTTAATGTATAAGGGTTTATATTTGTGCAGCCTATTATTTTCTATTATCACTAGATATGAAATATCTTCAATACACACTCATTCATATTTGAAATCCATGCACGTCCCTCATAAATCTGAGCTACTGAGCCACACAGTGCGTTTCATAAAGCGTGACCCTGCCTGTCTTTGAATCCGTCATGCCTGACCCAGGACAACTGCACCAGCCTGCAGTACATATCTAATCAAGCCTTCCTCTTAAGCCCTGCCTTCTGAGAAATAGAGGGACAGTCCGTTTTATACAGTCGTTTTAGTTCAAGGTCGCCAGAGGCCATCCAACCAGTAACGTCCATCGAAACAGATTAATAAGGGTGCATATGCACACACACACACATTACACGTACTGTACTTAAAATCAGTCCATAATTTTCGTAACAGAAAGCAAAAAGAGATTAGCAGGAAAGGAGGAACAGTCATGAACATGACACTTTCTGAGATGCCAAATAAGAATACCTACTTTTGTCCAATAGGAAATCATTATTCAGGAAGAATTTTATTAGATATGATAGCAATGCATATAATATCAGGTGTGCAAGGGATGTTGTGTCAGTGTAAAAAAAAAATAGATTTTTAAATGGGAATTCACATTTTTTGATTTTTTAGCTAAATATTTAAAGGGAAATTTTACTGGTTTCTACTGTATTCTTCATTTAAGTATCTTAGATGTTTCTCCTAAAATTCCTTAGGAAAAATTAATGAGGCAATTACAGTAAATAAGCAAGTCTAAATACAAGAAAAAATGGTTACTATAACAATAAATATAAGGATCACAATAACGCACTGTATTTATGTATTTACGTTTTATCACTCAGCTGAAAAACAAATTGTTCAGAAAATGATTGCAACAATATCACGTTGTTATGGTTTTATTTTTCCTTTTTTTTAATTATTATATTATTTTTTTTTAATTATGACTTTCCATTTTAGTTTTTCTAGATTCCATTTTTTTTTGTTTAAATTTTTCTAGACTATGTTTTAATGGACAATCATTTTAATTAATTGAAATCATGAAATGTACAAAATTTAACAGAAATTTTATTAAAAGTCCAACAAAAATGTCATTTTTAAGGCTCAATGAAATATATAATTTTTTTCTCAAATTCGGTTTTATTTTTACGAAATTCTGTTTTCCATTAATTTTCTGCATTGCATTTTAAAAGTTTCATTAAATTGTAATAATCAAACACCGCGAGCGCCACGCACGCTTCAGCATGTGTGTAGCACACAAAGCTGCGGGTCTGCGCCATTCATTCACACAGAGACATGCAGAACAAGGAGGATTCATATTTAAATAGTATTTTTGCAAAATAATATTCACAGACATTAATCCATATTGTGTTTTGATGTACTGACCTAATTTGGATTTATTCATCCAAAATTTGGCAGATTCTTGGACATTCCACGTTATACAGTAAATTCCATTCTTATGACTGTATTTCACGATTCCATCTGCGTTTTTAAATTTGAAATTATCAAGGTTAAAAAACATGTGCAAATGATAAACATTCATGACGACGCTGCATATTCGTCAACTGTCCCGAGTGTCTTTCACGCTGGCTCCGGGCCATCGGGCACTCATTATTGTCGAGCCCTGCCTAGCCTTAAGAATATAAAAAATAAATAAACATAAATAAATGTGGATAGATCATTTGGCCTTTGAGAAATGTTCATATTGTCTTGTATAATCTCTAACTACCAAATCTTCAATCACATCTGAGCACAGTTTAACATATTGTTGAGATCGCTACGAGATGTTAAATATCACCTGTGATATCTTTCCTATGGGCATCCATCAGGTTCACATCAAAGTGTGTATGTAACACAAAGACCCCTCTGCTGCAATCCATGCCCTAGCCTCACCCCTCCGTCCTCCATCCAGATCTCGTCTGTAGGTCGACACACTCTCATTTCCTGTCTAAGTCAGCACAATGGTCTGACAGCACTCCCCGTCCTCATCCTTCCCACACCCCCATCTCTCTGCTGCAATTCAGCCGTGCTCGGCAGGGCTCTAAGCCGCTTAGCAGTAATCAGCACGGATCACAACATCTGCAGCTTTGAAAGACTTAAACATATTGTTGTCCGCTCTTAAAGGGCCGAATCAATTAGGGTACAGTCAGTCTCAAAATACTGTGGCATCTAGTCAGCACCCCACACCTTAAAAAAATGTTGGCTGGTTTGACAAAAACGACACTTATCAATAAATTATTCAAATAAAGCACTGACTTAGTAAGGAATAAATACAAAAAGATAAAGAGCTTAAAATGAGAATGATTTTTGATTTGCAGCGCACAGGTAAAGTCAACATGAAACGGCTTTCGCAAACCTATTTTATTTTCATAAAATGATGCTCTGCATATGACATGCAGGGGAGGAAAATAAGATATTCAGGACACAAAGAATTTGTTCCCACATTTTATTAATTAGTTCCCTCATTGGCTACGATTTAACTAAACTGAAACTAAAATTATGGAACGAATAAATAAAACTGACCACGAATGAACTAAAACAAGGAACTAATTAGTACAACATGGCTGCGATTTCACACACTTACACTAAAAAACTTTACAAAGGGCTATCAACAGACCTGACTGGTGCAGTATTAGAGTGGTATAATTTGTATGACACTGTAAAGTCTCACTGGGTCAACCTAACCTTTCCAGGGTAAGATGAGCCTCATAATGTGTCTAATCAGAGCGAGAGACTGCTAGAAAACCTACTTTCTGGAAGAAAAAATAACCCACTCTCTTTCCTATCTTTGTTTTCTTCTTTCCTTTTCAATTTTCTGTTATCCTGTCTCTTATTAAACTAGCTCAACTCTCTCTCTCATGTCCTTCTCAAATTATTTCCCTGTTTCTGTGACCTTGGTAGAAGTAATAAACATCAATACTGAGGGAATTATACAGCACACAGATGGATGTGATAAACTTAAGCACATTTGGACCGAAGTCTCCTCCGCTGAATTCTCCGATACGCTTTGCTGCAGAACTTTTATCATTAAATATGACATAATCCTACAGTGCATAGCTCTTTCTCTCCCTTGAGCTCACATATGGCTGTATATCCATAGGTAGAACAAACAAAACGGTCAAAATGATCCATATGCTTCAATATAATCATCCAGTCATATCTGAAACTGTAAAACTCAGTGACCCAAGATGAAACGCTGTGACGCCTCATTGAGCTCGAAACCCCAAGGCCTAAATAATTCTTTTGTGGTCATTACTTTGTGGCAGAGGACTGTATACATAACTATTAGAGAGCAGCTGATGAGGTCATAATGGAGATTGATTACTGCAGCAGAACAGATTCAGGGAGGGGGGTTGTGGGTTGGATATGCTGGGCAGCCAAATTCATTTGGCGATCAGATATAGAAGTAACACTGTTATCACTGTTCATGACTTTTGAACTTCATTGGGACCTACAGGTGAAACCTACTATTGTTATAGCTCATGAATATTAATTATGGAACATTTATCTCTGTTCTAAAACCTGGTGAGCAAGTAAAATGGAACTGATTTTTTAAGTTGATATTGGCATTAGCATGTTGCTAAGCTAACATGATTGACTGTTCAGCATAAAAATACATAATAAACAAATACTGAAGGGGACACTGGATGCAAAATGTACTTTTACACAGTGTTTGCTAGGAGGTAACGATATTAGCAATATCGTGATATCAAAACTCGATATTATCAGTCACATGACGGTATGAAACGATAGGTCTTTCAGGCCAAATGTGTAGTTTTTAAAATATATTCTTATTCTAACATAAACGGTCTTAAATTTGCGTTTTGGGCCATTATGTTTTGACACAGTACCTGTCAAACAAACTAAAACGAAAAGTGCAATGTGGCTTAATCCCTTCATCAAGTCTGTTTTCTCTGTGCGTTTCAAAGCGAAGCGCACATTGTTGAGGCGATCAGCTCGTGATCCGTTTTTTCCACACCTCAGAACGTCTCTGTTCACAGTGAATGAAGGCAGTGAACTTGTTTACTGCATGTACTGTAAGTTTAGCGCGTGTTTGGGAACGCAGCGGCCACCAGTTATACTTTATTTTCGCAGAAGATGATTTCAGCATTTCACTAGATTTGTAGTGAGATGCGTGAGAAGCTCTACTGCTGTTTCCATCAAAATAAAAGCTTAAAAGTGCAGTATGAATTACTGACAGTTAGCGGTTTAAATGGGTAAAGTTACTGCAGTCCAAATTCAAAATATCACTTTCAAGTGTAGAATTTTAAGTTGTTTTTACACTATATATGTCTATTACAATATATGGCTATTCTATGACTTTTTTCTGACTTAAGTTTTCTTCGTTAAGAACGTGGGTTGAAGCTCTTAATTTTGAACTCTCAAAGTACATTCGATAGAATAATTTAACTTTAAAATGTACAAAATGTTTTTTTTCAAATCGCAATAAATATTGTATCGTGGATTCCATTTCGCGATATTATCGTATTGTGAGATTTTGATATTGTTACATCCCTAGTGTTTGCATTTAAATGTCTTAGCAGTGTGTGGACAGAACCACCCTACAATGACAAAAATCCATTCACTCGAATTCACTCGAAAACCTAAACAGTCTCAATCAAGCCGTTTTTATTTTGTGAGCAGTATGATGTCATATTTCTCAACCTCCGCCCACGACCACTGACGGAATGTCCCGTATTAGCATATTTCCGCCCTCAGCCAGTTGTACAATGCTGCCATTTTCTCTGCACCTAGTGTAGTAACGACGTCTCGTAAGCAAAGCAGGTGTTTTTGTAGCTGGATGTAAAAGTAAACTTGAGGACGCAGTGGATTAGTTTTGTTTTTGATGGTAATGCGCCACAGAATACACAAAACATGGAAGAAAGGGGCGGAGTGAGCAGTATCTCATTAGCATTTAAAGAGACATGCATAAAAATGAGTTGTTGGGAACAGAGCTGTTTCTGACAAGGTAAACAGAGGTTGTTTTATACAACTATTGAGGAATTTTAATCGAAGTAGGCCTATGTTGCAAGAATCATACCAACTTGTGGAAAATGAGCTTCCAATGTCTCATTAATATTCATGAGCAAAGCCTTCTCTAAAGCACGACTCATTAATATGCCTATCCGTGAGAGGATGAAATGCTCTTACAAGAATGTTCTCCCAAAGACGATCTTGATGTAAGTCACAGCGGTGGATCCATTTCCAAACAACTCTTCTGTTCGCGATGGCATCTGTAGCAGCAATTATCAGCTCTGTGATTCATTCCTCAGAGGTGTTTGAGCCATTTGCTGTTTTTGTATGTGTTTTGTGTGTGGAGTGAGAGATACCCAGAGGGTGAGACAATGGCTTTTAGTGTGGTGAGGAAACACTCAAACCATGTTATGACACTACAAATCCCACCTACTTGGAGTGAAAATGAAACTTTGTCTGTGCCAGCCTGCTGCTGTGCTCCCAACATCAGGATGGAGTCAATCACATAATAAAGTGCTATTTCTACGCTTCCTGTTGTGAGCTGGAATTGAAGGTTTGAGAACGGAGAGAGAGAGAGCTGTGCATATTTCATTTTGTATTTCATTTTATGCTATCAAAAAAGGCTAATAGTTTTGCAGACATGTCCCATTTATCTTCACTGTAAATTAATTAAATGAGGGATTTAGCCCTGTCGGGCTATTCTCCAAACATAAAAAAAAATCCCATGCATTGTGATGTGCTACAGTAGCACAGAAGCTAAACATACAAATTCTCAATGTTTGTCCTGGAAATCTGATCTGAAGCATATTTTGAGGGATTTATTTGAATAGCTTATCAAAACTGAGACCGGATGTGTTGCTGGAGCACTTCAGTTTGCACCAAGATTTGGCAGCATTAATTATTCAAACACCCCAGAGTTATTTTGTGACTACAGCGAGAGCAAGATGCTTGCAGATGCAATTAATCGTGTTTAGTCAGAGAACACAGTTCCCTTTCTGCAAATATTTGTGCTGGAGTGAGAATATCCAGGATTTAGACTAATTATCAGCATAAACGGTTCTAATTTGACGGAAAACTCCCAAAGCTAAAACTACAAACGTGAGAAGACGACGACCTGCTGGTATCACACAGCCGTGATGGCTGCTACCCATATTTGGGCAGGGGGAACAGGAAGCTGTTTAGTATTCCACACATTCGTGGAGCATCGAAGAGGCAGACGGGGGAAGCTGTTTTTGGAAACACTGACATCACCAAGGAGGCATTCTGGGACTCTAAATCCACAGCACGGTCCGCATTCGCATTACTCTTGCTCTCTCATTCTCTCTCTCTAGCGGAACTTCTCCTGTTAAGGCAAGTGTTTCATCTATTTTTAGCTCACGGCTCCCTCTCTCTCCTCGGGCCGGCTGCGTTCCTGCATCAGTGCGTGGGCTGACTGCAGGCGGTGGGTGATGCGATACGCACAAGTGCTGCATTGAAGAATCACCGTGCATCTCTTCACAGCAAGAGACTGCGAGTTATTCAGAGTTGAGGATGCGATGAAGAGGAAGATAACGGCACTTAATGAAATCTCACCATCATCCAGTACCCTGAGAGCAAAGCTCTTGCAGCGATGTAACAGAATTTCATACGTTTTGATTACTTCCGCTCATTTGATTTCATAACTGGTTGCTATCTGAGATTTGATATCATTATAGGTGCTAATCTAGTCCTGTTTACACTTGGTATTAACATTCATCTCAGATGATTCAAAGTGTTCAGATAAATCACATGTGACTGGTCATAACAATTTAACCAATGAGCTGACACTTTTTTGTAAATCAACTAGTCAGTGGGTTCTTGAATGACTAGTTGACTTATTCTTAAAAGGATAGTTCACCCAAAAATAAAAATTCTGTCATTATTTACTCACCATCATGTCATTCGAAACCCATTAGACCTTTGTTCGTCTTTGGAACAAGATGTTTTTGATGAAATCCGAGAGCTTTCTGACCCTGCATAGACAGCAACGCAACTACCATGTTCAAGGCCTAGAAAGCTAGTAAGGACATCAGTAAAATGGTCCATGTGACATCAGTGGTTCAACCTTAATTTTCTGAAGCTATGAGAATACTTATTGCATGCAAAGATACAAAAAACAAAAACTTTATTCAACAATTTCTTCTTTTAAGGTTGAACCACGATGCCACATGGACTATTTAAATGATGCCCTTACTACCTTTCTGAGCTTTGAATGTGTCAGTTGTGTTGCTGTCTACGCAGAGTCAGAAAGCTCTCGGATTTCATCAAAAATATCTTAATTTGTGTTCTGAAGACAAACGAAGCTCTTACAGGTTTGGAACGAAGGCAAGTAATTAATGGCATAATTTTCATTTTTTGGTGAACTACCCCTTTAAGTGAAACAAAAAGATACAGAAATCGTAATTTTGCATTTGCAGTCTCAATAGACAAATTGCACATGAAATTTTGACTGAATACTTTACTCTGAATATTGCAAAAAAGTTTTTACGCTCACAAGAGGTGGTTCGAAAAAGGAATATTTCGCAAAACTGCAATGAAAATGATTTTTCACATTTACTGGTCACGTGATGTATGTAAAAAGTCATATGATCATTCTTTAATGTACTCCAAGAAACACTTCATACATGGCCGCCCTCAAGTATAATGGGCTTTCCTTGCCATTAATGTTTAGATAATTTACACTGCACACATCTGCAGTGCATTATGGCTCCAATGCGGCCACCGGTGCTGATCACGGCCACTCTAGTCAATGCTTGTGTTTATACCAGCCACCGTGCAGGATTTAGAAGTGGCTCTCCGCGCTGCTTCTGTAAAGATACACGCATACACCTCCTTTGATTAAATATAGTCCAAATCCCACTAAAATCCATTGCTAGGACTTCTCATGAGAGGAGAAATTACGAAATTACGTTTTAATCGCAAAATATTGGTTAATGGAAACACAATACTTTTTTATCGTCATTTATAAAATATCGCCAACGTTTTGCGCAAATATGTAATGGAAACGCACCTAGTGTGAGCTGCGACGCAAGCTTCTATGCAATGCAGAATCGCTTAATTTAACAACTTTTCTGAGAGATTAAAAAATATATATTACAAATTTAACATAAAAAATAAAAAGAAACAGACCTATTCTACATACACAAACAAGTCAACTGTAATAATAAACTAGGTTATGGATATCAAATCAACATCCATAAGCAATAATATAACTCAGGGACACAACAAGTGCACACACACCTCAGGCATGTGCTACTCTGCTAGCCGTTAAGCTTCAGATCATACATTATTAACGCACATGTGACCGCTTTTGTGCAACATCCTTTAAAAAACCCTTCCAGTCCATCTCAGAGACATGATGACAAGTCCAAGCAGACAGGAACATCTTCACATGGGGCTGAGTGTGACAGGCAAAAGTGTCTGACTGAGATTGTGTGACTGATTTTAAATATTCATGGTCGTCATCATGATGGTCTGAGGCCAGTGAAGCCTCCCATCCCCAGAACTGCCTTCCTTATAGCATACAATTATACTAAAGCCAGAAATAAGTCTGTATCAATTATTAACGCTGGGCCAAGACCTCACTTAAGAGATTTATTTAAGCGTGCAGCAACCAGTTGGGTCCACATGGCTGATGCCACAGTTCCCACGTGCTTAAACGCACGCGCCCTCACCCACGCATAAGTCTCCATGAGTATAAATTCATAATGCAGACTCATTCTGCTTGTTGCCAAGTTGGATAAAAGTTTCCACTACATGCCAGTGTTATCTCGCTAGCTCTTTTAAAGCCCCTGCTTACAGAACAGACCTGAACCTAACAAAACCTGTCACTCAAAGATGAACACACACTTCTTTGTCTTGCTCACGCAAATCACTCATAGTACTCACTCAGAAAGCAACCAGACAAAGGAACTGGTATGTTTTGTGGTTATGACATGCATCTGAAATGCTTTCGGGCATTTGAAGACAAGAACGAGACTCTGGGAAACATGACACATGCAACAAACTGTCAACAAGTGCGAAGCACTGTTGATTAGATACTTGTAAAATCTAGGGATTCACCAATATTTAATCTCTGAATGAGGTATATGTTTTGGCTGTATATCCAATATCTGCTGCTACTATAATAAAAATTTAAATATTTGCAGATATTGGGCCAATATGATGTCAATATATCATGCATTGCTAGTAAAAGACATTCATTGTAAAAGAACAGGCACAGACAAATGACATGAACATTACTGGAACAGCTGTAGAAACATAAGATAATCAATACATGCATGCACACATTAAATGTAACGCTTGAATACAAGACAACTGACTTAAAACAGAAAATAAATATTAGAAACTCTACTAACCCATGTTTTTTTTCCCTGTTACTGTCATAACATAAATCATTCCTGATATCTACCACAATAGAGGAGGGAATAAATGTTATACCACCCAGCCTTATACAATATTGAAGATTAAAATATATATTTTCTGTATAATCACAAAGGCACAAAACAAACACAGGCGTGCTTTAATTTGTCTAGTGATGAAAAAGTCTTGGATGAAAAGGCTCTTAGACTTAAATCCTCATAAAACTTTTCTCATTAAACTTTTCATACACAGATATTGCTGCTTTTTAACAATGCTGAGACAGCAGCACTCTAGAAATAGCTCTCTTGCAGACTAAAATATAATCTCATAAAGACTCCAGCTCCGCCTGGCTATGCTGTTTAGATATTGAGAACGCTAGAAATCAAGTAACCAATCTCAGGACAGAATAGAGCTGAATTCATTCAAATAATAGCCTTTTACTGATCAAATTAGAGCTGGGATCGTGAGCTTCATTGAATATGTATTCAATGAGACACCAACCAGTGAAATGAAAAGATGAATGCACTGAAAAATGTTTCTAAGATGAATAATGGAAATATAACCAGCTTTCATGTCCTTCAGTAAGCCTCTCCCCCCTCCACTCCTCTTGTACTCGCATTTGCTGCTGTGACTCTGATGTGCTTTTAGGAACTTGAAGGATGACAGATGATGCTGCAGATTCATTGGCCAGTGCTATCAAGAGTCTCACATTCCACTGAAGTCTGTCTGATTAGACTCAAACTCCTCCTAAAGTGATGCACTGAACACACAACTGGACAACAAGACTTGTTTGGTTGAAGTTAAGCATTGAGGTTCAAACCCACACTCTGGTCAAGAAATTTCCACTCAGAGATCAAAAACACGTACCTAATCTGATGTAAATCAAATGATATACTGATCTAAAAAATGCTCTCCAATAGAATAGAACAAACAACACTTCCTGGAAAAGTAAATGCCAAAGAGTTATTATTTGTACATTTCTGATAAGTATTTGGTGCGTCCATTTTACCATTGGTTGCTATGGTGTTTACTTCTGAGTTAGTCACCGCTACAGTAGCTACAAGGCACAGTCATAAATAATGAACAGACAGCAACACTAGTGCAGGGAGAAAAAAACATACTTGTACTGTGACTTCAGATGTGTTCTCTGAATGTCATCTCTAAAAATGTTTGCATGTTCAATTTTTAATGAAATTGTTGTGCAATCATTTGTAGGGCATATTTCATACAAGGGCTGGAGAAAAAAACTAATGATTTGCAGATGCTTAATGCATAGTAAATTCAAAATTTCACAACATTCATTTTAAACTCATTAATTGAAAAAACAAGTAGTGCTGTTATATTGATTAATCGTGATTAACTCCGAGTAATCGCATCCAAAATGAGAGTTTGTATTTGCATAACATATTTGTGTGCTGTGTATATTTATATGTATATATAAATACACAAACGTACATGTATATATATTTAAGAAAGTTACAATTAATGCATTTACATAAATCACAGTTTGTTTGTTACAATGCACAGCAGAATGGCAAAGTTTATTGTGAAAGTGCAAATTCAAGTAACTAGATTTTCCATATTTTGCTGCTAAGGAGCATCGAGAATCGTTTTATAGCCTCATCTAAATCTAAATTCTAATACAGATGGATGATTTTTCATAGAGAGACACGGAAATAAGACAACAGGATAGAATGAACACAATGCAACCAACCACCAATAAGCAAATGAATGAATCTGCAGAGTGTGTACATTTGTACAAAGATAGTGTGTGTTATACCCAAAGATGCAGACTTAAATATGCTGTACTATGTACTCATACATCCAAAGCCATTCACACTGAAACCATCAAGTTATTCTCTTTTGCAATCCCCCTCCCAAACACAGGGGGCACTGCAGCTACGGTCTATAACTCACCAAGATCCTTAGAGCCGTGACTCTCGCTGGCCAGCTCTCCCATCCGCACCAGTGCGTCGAAGTAGCCTTTTGCTGCAAATGTCACACCTGGAAACATGGAAGCATTTGGGACATAAGAATCGGGAGTGAGCTAATGTGCTAACCCGAAGCTTCCCTCAACCCGCAGGTGCCGCATCTATGGAAACAGGAGTGGTGGATGGGAAAGCTTTAAGCTCTATATGTTCTATGATGGCTCGGCCAGAGAACTGGGGGAGGTGGGGTGGAGCTTGTGATTGGTGAGCGATGAATAGCAAAAGTACCATTACTTTAAAATAAAAACGAAACAAAAAGCTTGATACCCTCCAAAACTTATCATTCACATCTGATAGCACATTACCGGGAGCAATCACTTATTCTGTGTAAGGTCCCACCACAGGGACAGCTGTGGCTCTTCTGCGTCACCATGGCAGAGAAGGGCTGGCTCTCAATCAGGCTCTCTCAGAGCCAGAGGATCACGGCAGTTTAGTGAGGCAGGACAGTGCCAAGAAGCACAAAGTGTCCTGGAGCACAGTGAAATTTAGGACCAGAAGGTACTGAGCAAGTGGTTAACGAAGGTTAGCATGTGTAACAGTAGAATAAGCCAAGTCCAACATTAAAATCAAGTAACTGTTAAAATCAGGTAAGAATCCTACAGACGAACACGGCATATTTAATTTGATGCAATTGTAAAAGGCTGTCACCTAATGATTATTTTGGTAATCGAGTAATTGGTCGATTATTCTGATGATTAATCGAGTATAATTAATTTTCTGTGAACTTAAAATAGATATATAATAGCAATGAGGCAATAACTAATGTACATTATGCATTATAACAAATGACTGCAGATGATGACTGTTTTTACACTTTGTGCAATCTAATCCTTGTTTACTATTGACTAAACAACATTTAATTCCAATGTCCACTTAATCTTTAATATCTGGCCATTCCTTTATGACAGAAATGTTACAGCCACTGTAATTCCTTGAGTATGTGGACATCAAAATGTATAAACTCAGAGTGAGGGTTTGAGCGTTTATTTGGAAATTGCTATAAACAGTTAGCAAATTGAGAAAGATATCGATGTATTCTCTTGTGTTTGCGTGGTTTATAAATGACTTATCTTACAAATCTGATGAAATGGCGCACGTTGTGTTCCCAAATTAATGTAATAATAAACCCAAACTCAGAACAATATGCAGAGATGGAGTTTGAGATGCTCCACACGTTAATCATAACAGCTTGTGTGGAGCAGCACTTATTGTAAACGGACCCGCTCTGATGCATGCATGTAAATAATTAAAGTGCATATATTAAACATGCATTGCATATATTTATTTAATGGAATCGCAGCATTTGTGAATTCACAATAGCATTATGCTTTATTATGATTTTTAAATGGGTTTAATATATCATCCAGCCTTGGAAAACGGTGTAATGTGTTTCCCTGTCTATTTCATTACAGTGAATGTACACAAGCATTGCATTCTCAGTATTGCCACACGTACATTCCCTAACAGCCTTGTTGACATTCACATCAAATTCAGTATGCCGTTTGACCATCCCAATTCAGTGCAGTGGGAGTGTTTGAGTGGAGGTGGTAGGGCTAGACCAATGGCAGCCCAATCATGTATGAATGTATAGACTTATTTGCTAGTGTCCGCGCAAATCCCAGGCTCAGGATAAGGTGCGTCCTGGTTGTGAGGGATTAGAGGGGGAAATCTGGGGGCTTTGGTGCTCCAGCGGTTAGGCTGAGTGGTGAGGGGTAAAGGAACGAGAGGCAGCATAAGGAAAGAGGATTACAGAGGTCTGAAAAATAGGACAGAAAGTCTCTCCAACCATCTCTGAGGAAACACTGATCAGCCACAGGAGACAATCCGAAGTTGAAAACCACAGAAAAGCCCAATCTAGACCCAGTTATCACATTGCGAGTTAGTATGTGATATTCTCTAGCCTAGTGCAGACAGATCAAACATGGATGTTAACGTCTGTGGTCACTAATTATTCTTATTCTAATTATTTTTTGAACCTCCTAACCCTTTCAATCCTTCATTTCCACGTGTCCTCCAACACTTCCAAGGAAGGGGGACACTTTAGGCTTAACAGCTGCTTATGCACAAGACATCTCAACATAATCATCTACTCTAGGGCATGCAAATGCTCCACTGTTGAACAACTGCAGCCAATGTTTCTTTTCTGTACTATGGCATTTTAATGATCTGTTAGTTTCATTATTGGTTTCCTGCATTTGCCAAGCAGCCCAAAAACTTGCAAATGCCCAGTGGCCACCATCTGCACTAGTCATTTGTAGGTACTATGGAGGGTTTCCACTCTGCTGCCTGCAAGACCTGGCATATTTACAACTTCAGCAAATCCCCATGATGGATTCTGCGAACCTTCGTAGCTGCAGCCAAGGCTGATCTGCAAGGATGGGACTGCAAATCTCACTCGAGTTGGGTCTATTTTTAACCTTATCTATCAGACTTCACACTCTCGCACACATGCACACACTCTCATGGTCTACCCTCTAGAGCGTTGGTCTTTTTCTTGTATTTTCTGGCTCATAAAATATTAGATGAAGTCTGGAATGATGAGGAAAGTGATTGGTTCTCTGCAGTATTGGCACAGTGCAACTCTACAGGGATTTGGTGCTCATCCTAAAGCTTCTGCCCTGTCCGTAGAGCTAAACTGAACACAAGAAATCTGTACACATTATACCTTGAGATCAGACAATGTGTCAGCATTATTTACCTGAATATAATGCAAATCCCATTGGTTTAGCATCTGTTTAAAACTGTGTCCTAACCAGAAGTAATGCGATAAAAGGGACAAGTGATCTAAAAGTTCTTTTTCACATGTGAATTTTCCTAACCAGTCACGATCACGACTTATCTGTTGTTGTTTTTTTTTCTATTTCCATGACATTACGCTAAGTAAACCTTACCCAGACTGAAATCCCACTGGACCAAAATACTACTCCTCATACATATTAAACATCAAATATGGATGAGGAGAGACTGTGGACTGTTAAATAACAAAAGGAAACCCATAAAATGCATGAAAATACTAGCTTTGTGTTGTTAGTTTTACACTAAAGTGTGCACAAAACTAGTAGAAACTGTAGTAATTAGCTGCATTTTGCGATCGATTCATGAGTTCGCCTGCCCATCTAGTCCTGATGG
>JAHKKF010526313.1:37333-86135 GCA_019740295.1 Labeo calbasu
CAATGGAGGTTTGAACCCGAGGCTTGGTTTGCGCTCCGAGTTCAACCCACCATTGCGGTACTACACAGAGGGAGAATAACAGAAATAGAGGAGAAAATGGGGAGGTGGAGGTGGTGGATGCCGGAAGAATTATCACTGGGACGGCCCGATGAGTGCTGCTTATATAGGCTCGTAATGATGATTGACAGGAGTAAATGATTAGGCTCCTCCTGAACCAACACTACCAGTCATAGATTTTTAATATTTTTTTAGCAAAGTATCTTCTGCGCACCAAGCCTGCATTTATTTGATGCAAAGTACCACAAAAACAGTAAAATTTTGAAACATTTTTACTTTTTTAAAATAACTGTTTTCTATTTGAATATATTTTAAAATGTAATTTATTCCTGTGATCCAATCAAATTTTTTTGCATCATTACTCCAGTCTTCAGTGTCACATGATTCTTCAGAAATCATTCTAATATCGTGCTGATTTGCCATTCAAGAAACATTTTTGATAAATATTATTTTCAATATTTAAGACAGCTGAGTACATTTTTTTCAGGATTCTTTGATGTATAAAAAGATCCAAAGATCAGGATTTATTTGAAATAAATTAATACACTATATAATTCTAAGATAACTAAGAAATTATAGAAATTAATACTTTTATTTAGCAAGGATGTGTTAAATTGATGAAAAGTGATAATAAAGACATTTATAATGTTACAAAAGTTCCTGAACTTTCTATTCATTAAAGAAAACTGAAAAAAAAAAAAAAACTACGCAGCTGTTTTCAACACACACATATATATATATATATTTTAACGGCAAATCAGAGTATTAGAGTCATGAATCATTAGATCATGTGACTGGAGTAGTGATGCTAATAAGTCAGCTTTGAAATCACAGGAATAAATTACATTTTAAAGTATATTCAAATGAAAAACAGTTATTTTAATAGCAAACACATTTCAGAATTTTACTGTTTTTGCTGTACTTTGGATCAAATAAATGCAGGCCTGGTGAGCACAAGAGACTTCTTTAAAAAACATTAAAAATCTTACTGTTCAAAACTTTTGACTGGTAATGTACATTTGGAACTTCATTTAGGTCTTGTGTCTGGTTTTTGTGTTCGTTATACAACTGCTAGGATTTGTCACGAAAAGCATTTTGTTTTTTGTTTTTTTCAAGAGTGTTACTATTAAAAATGAGGCATTGTTAGTAAATTGTTATTCTCAGAATAAAGTATTGTGAAAGAAAGAGGCAATGCAACACCAGTTGCTCTGAATACCAGATACCTGTGCTACCTAGCGTTTTATTCGCCATACTTCGTCCTCCTTGTAGTGATGTATCATTCTTGTCCTGAATATACATCTTCCCTGTTCCCTTTTTGCTCCCTCCGTGGGACCGTGTCTGCTCCCAAAGCTCTCTCTGGCCTATTTACGCCTGTCCTCTGTTCCATTTTTACTCTCCCTTCCTCCCAGTGCATATTTTTGCTCCGAAACGTTTACGTCCTTGTCCTTGCCCAGTCAACATCTCAAAAAACACACATGAAGGTCCGCACACATAACAGAAATACATCATCGATTGTCATTGGTTACATGTATGTGACAGCTCTGGAGATGCAACATGCATGAACCGGATGGATGTTTAGGGGGTTTCAGGGTGCAGATGGATTTAGACATGTTTAGACAGGAAGTCTTCTGCCCCACAAACAAAAACATCAATTCTTAACAAACATTCAACAAACATTTAAACAACAAGAATTTTTATATTAGCAATAACAAATCCCAGATGCTAGTCAGAAGGGTGTATGCAACCAAGGAGTGGCGCTTCCTGTAAGCATGAATTTCAAGCAATTTCTTCTCATAAATTAAAGCAGACCAATGAAACAAGAGCTTGAATAGCTGGCTCATTGCCTGCAAGGGTGATAATGAACAAGCCGCTGATGTACTCACTGGAGAGGGCCTTCTCGTAAGTCTTCCCCATGGCAACAAAGTTCCTTAAACAAGGGTTGAACTGCTCCATGATGGACTGAAACAGAAATAGCACAGCTTTAGTCAGCAGCAGTCACCATTTAGCAGTCATTCTCCAATGGGACAAACTCAATGGCAAGTCACATCTCATAAGGATGCAGATAATTAAAGCTGTGAACTCCTAAGTGTATATTACAATAAAGTGTCTGTCTGTTAGCGATATAGGTGTGGATATGAAGATGCATTGCATGTGTAGATTCCAAGAAGAGATGGAGAGAGAGAGAGAAAAATAGCGAGCCAGAGCTCGCACGCCCCCACCTTTCAGGACACTCTCATTAGTAAGACTCGGAAGGCATCGTGCCAGTTGGGATTTGCCGTTTCTTTGTTGCTGGTGGGCACAGGATTGTGGGAGTATGTGGAGATCTACCCACAGCCTGACTCACCTAATCCAACATTAAGAGTTGCCCTTTAAAACCTATTCATTTCTGCTGAAGCTCCTCATTGAGGAGTCCTCTTCCTTCTCTCAAAAGAGCTTCGCTGCTCCATTCAGAGTAAAATGTCTTGCTATATCGTGACCTGACAAATTTGCTCTGAGAACATTTTCCCCAGAGTCATGTTGTTCCTGTTTCTACAGGCTTTGAAAATAACAGGACAGCATATAAAGGGACAGAGGAAGGGTTCAAAAAGAGTCTACCAGGAGACAGAGTCTAAGAAAGTTGAAGAACAGATGATGTACAAAGAAAACAACAATAAAGCACTGTACAATACAGATACTGTGGGAGCTGTGGAGAGAGAAAGAAGCTGCATGAATGGAAGTCTCCACTCTAAGTTTAACAGAATTGGAGTTGTTTATGAACTCAATTAAGGCTGACAGTAAACTGATTGCTTGGGAATATCCCAAATCCCTCCACCCTCTGCTCTAGTTACAATGAAAGCAGGTTTTGAGTGAAAATGAGGACAAAGAGAGACTTCTTCAATCTGTATGTGTTTCTGCAATGCAAACTGTAATTCAGGTCTTCAGAAACTGAATTTTTTAACCTTGCAGCATGCAGTTAATACATTTTTAAATTTCAAATGTTTTTATTTGCCAATATGAAATTATAATATATCTTATGATATTTCTACACTATTTATACAAGTTTGTCCTCTAAGTTTTTTATGTGTTAAAAACAGCAATCTTGTAAAATATTTTGTCAGCTTTGCCAGTCTTCAGTGCCACATGATCCTTCAGAAATTATTCTAATATGATGATTTGGTAGGGGTATTATTACAGATTATTACAGATCAAGTAGACTGATTACCAATATTTTGAACCGATATTATTACAGATTATTACAGATCAAGTTGACCGATAACCGATATTTTGAACCGATATTATTACAGATTATGACAGATCAAGTAGACCAATAACTGATATTGAAAATGAAAATTAATGTCAAAATTAAGAATAACAAGGGCTCTGACAAAAACTTTCCTTGAAATGTTTTTAAATTATTTTATTGGCAAGTTGGTTTTGAAAACGACCGATACCGATAACCATAAAAATGCTTAACATCGGCACACATAATTGGCCAGGTCGATAATCGGTCGACCCCTATTCTGAAGAAACATTTCTTACGATTATCTTCCTTATTATTCAAATTGAAAACAGTTGTTTTGCTTAATATTTTTGTGTAAACTGACTCTTGATGAACAGGAAGTTCCAATCTTACTCTCCCTAAGCTTTTGCAGGATAGTGTATAAGTGACACTGGACCACAAAACCATAAGTGTAATTTTTTTTTAATAAATAAGCTTTCCATTGATGTATGGTTTGTTAGAATAAGACAATATTTGAAAATCTGGAATCTGATGTTGCAAAAAAAGAAAATTGCCTTTAAAGTTGTCCAAATGAAGTTATTAGCAATGCATATTACTAATTAAAAATTAAGTTCCAATATTTATGGTAGAAAATGTACAAAATATCTTCGTGGAACATGATCTTTATTTAATATCCTAATGATATTTTGCATAAAAGAAAAATTTATTATTTTGACCCATACAATGTATTGTTGACTATTGCTACAAAAATACCTGTGCTACTTAAGACTGGTTTTGTGGTCCAGGGTCACATATTTATAATTATTATATGCACTTATAAATATACAAATAAAAGCTAAAAATATATACACTGATTAGCGGAAGAAAACACCAGAAACCGACAGGGCAACTAAACAACTAAACAGCCCGACATAAAACATTCATAAACCTCCTTGTCTTTCTCTAACTGTCACGTCTTATCTAACAACATCAACTCAACAATTATTTCTTATGTAATTCATCATCTGCTGCATGCAATCATACAGCAGAGTCTGTCCAGCGGTACTAATCTTGGTTATAAAATCCTTATAAAGGAAAAAAGAAAATGCAGGCCAACAAATAAACACCAGCTGAAGAGATGAGAAGGAAATAAAAGCACAGGAGAAATTCATGGTCGGGTGCAAACACAGCTGGCAAGTTTTCATCAAGGAAGGAATTACACAAACATGGTATGATAGACCTCACTGCACCACATTCCTGTAAGATGAAAGCACATGATCATATTTATGAGGTGAAACATAAGACTGGTATTCATACAACGACCAGGGCGCTTTAGTAAAACATAAGTGTATAATTTCTGCACATTTAATGTTCACTAATGATATCAGTACAATATCAGAATGTCCCACTTAAGTGCTTCATAAGGGAATAAATGACCAGAATGCAATGCACTGCAAATCTCATCCATTCTATATACATGCGAAAGAATAAAAATCACTACACCAAACTATTTTCCTCTCCCCAACATTTTTCCAGAGAGCTCCGTTCTGGAGAAATCAGCATTATGAACACATGAACCAGTGCCAAGCTGATGTCCACCCAACATCTAATCATTAAAAGCATTAAAAACACTCCACTGAGAAAACTCTTTTTCCTTGATTAGTCCCACAGCAATCAATCTATGTTTAACAAGCATGAACGAGAGCAACCAAACCCCCGATTAGGTGTCATTTTCTTTTCAGTGCAGCTCTGCCAGACACTAAACACAGATTACCATGTAATTTTTCAGCACTTCATTACAGACATGTTCATTAGGACATAATTAATAGTCTTAACTAATGAGCAAGATTTCATATTGATCCATATTCTATCAGCGGGACCTCGTTCAAAAACAGCTGGGGGAATTTCACGCTCCCCCTGAAATGAAGGTGTGCTTGCATATTATATAGTATAAAGCACAGCACTAAATATGAATCCTTTAATTAGATAATGCAGACAGTAGCAGAAGGAAATGTATAATTTCCCCCTTTTTTTAAAAATAAGAGCACCATTTCCACACTCTGTTAACAGATATCCAACCACATCAGCAGAAACATGCAGCCAAAAATGTTCAGTGCATGATTTTCTGTGAAAACATGCACACAGTTTGGATTTGTCATGGTAATATGTTGAGATATGGGAGAACGCTTAGCATTAGTTGAACTAGCTGGGTTGTAAGCATGCCTCATTTACCACAAACACACTGCTATATAAACCTGCTACAACACAAACCTTTGATGTGAAACTAATGCAGCTGCAGTCTCAGACCGCTTGGAAAAGATTGATGAATGTAATCAACTCTTGCGTCTGCGTGTTTGTGTGTGTGTGTCAGTCCAATAACAATCTATGCTTCAATGTCAGGTGGTTACACAACAGTGCCCATTTTCATCTTTATGTCTTCGATATACATAGTAAAACACATTTAAAGCAGCTGTGTGGCCACTGATATAAGTTGCAGTCTGGTTGAGGCTTCCTGCTGTTCAACGTTACGTAATGCTCTTGAGTCCTACAGCTTCAGGACAATTGAGAGGGGAAATGGATAATGATGATGTGTATTAATCAGTGTGTCTGAGTAGGTTTTTGAACCCAAATGTCAGGGTTGATTTTCAACGGCTAACCTTCTGTCCAAAGCATCGCACTGCAATGTCAATTAATTTAATTGTGCAATGCTGGAAATTACCTAAAAATCAGTTCTGTAATTAATACGCTTATTAGAATGATACACAGTGAGCCTTTGGAAACTTTAGACACTTATGTCACACATTTTTAAGTGTGGCTTAAAACTATAATTCCAAAGACACAAATGTGCATCTTTTTGTCATTATTCTTTATTATTCAAAAATTTTTAATGTTTTTTTTAAAGAAGTTTCTTCTGCTCACCAAGCCTGCATTTATTTGATCCAAAGTACAGCAAAAGCAGTACAAATTGAAATATTTTTACTATTTAAAATAACTATGTTCTATATGAATATATTTTAAAATGTAATTTATTTTTAGCATCAAATGATCCTTCATTAATCATTCTAATATTTTTATTTACTGCTCAAAAAACATTTATTATTATTATTATTGTTGAAAACAGCTGAGTAGATTTTTTTCAGGTTTCTTTGATGAATAGAAAGTTCAGAAAAATAGCATTTATCTGAAATAGAAATATTATATAAAATCATTAATGTCTTTATCATCACTTTTGATCAATTTAAAACATCCTTGCTAAATAAAAATATTAATTTAAAAATAAAAAATTATACTGACTCTATGCTTTTGAATGGCATAGTGTATAATGTTATAAAAAAAATTTATTTCAGATAAATGCTGATCTTTGGATCTTTCTATTTATCAAAGAATCCTGCAAAAAATGTACTCAACTGCAATATTGATAATAATAATAAATGTTTCTTGAACAGCAAATCAGCATATTAGAATGATGACACTGAAGACCTCAGTAATGATGCTGAATATGTATCTTTGAAATCACAGGAATAAATTATATTTTAAAATATATTTAAATAGAAAACAGTTCGTAACAGTTAGTACTGCATATAGAGAACAACAAACTAAACGTGGGCAGGAAGTTTCACTCGCTAAATAACAAGCTCAAGGTGACCCTGATTTAAATACTGCATGTATTTTTCCAGCTAGACAAACTTTTGCTTGTTCAGAAAGACCCCTTGCACCTTGAAGCGCTGTAATTTACATATTGTAAGATCGTCTAGTAAACAACACATTTTAGCTTTGTCACACACAAACACTGTCTAAGAGATGTAAAAGCAATATGCAGTGCATATACTGCCTACATCTTATGAACAGAAACTTTGTTAATTCTTGTTTATCACACAAATTGACTCTTACACATACATATATTGTCCTTTCGCAAGATATTTAAAAATCGCTATGAATTGATGTTTTCAAAATGCATGTTAATGATTTTATTGTAAACAATTAATCCATGCATATGTTTCATCCTTGTAATTATTAATCATAATGTCATCATGACTTGGTGAAAAGACTGGTGGCGCATACCAGACCTTTTCAATAATTTCAGCCTCTTAAATCCCACCTCTTTCTTATAATGGACAATCTTGCAAGCTCGGATTTTATCTGATTGCCTCCATCCAATCAACAACTGACTGACAGAACCAAGTCCCATTGTGCATTTTTTTTGTTTTCAATAGTCGCTTTTTCAATCATTTAATTTCATTAACGATGTCCTTACTACCTTACTGGGCCTTGAACGTGTCAGTTGCATTGCTGTCTATAAAGGGTCAGAAAGCTCTCGGATTCCATCAAAAAAAAAATTCTAATTTGTGTTCCAAACATGAATGAAAGTACAGGTTTGCAAGCTTCAAGAAAACACTGACTTGAGATCAGTTTTACCATTTTATTACACTACGACACTAACAGCAAGCATATTAGACTCTGATCTGGGACCTGGGTGTTCTGCAGAGGCGGCCTCCATCTTCCCACATGGACAAAGATCTTTGCGTGTCCACTGCGGATGCTGCAAGTCATTCAGTTACAGCTGTCTCACTCCTACAAGCCGCCCTGGCACTCATCTTACCAATTTCCATTTCAGATGAGCCTGTCTGTGCGCGCGCGTGGGTGTATGTGTGCCTGTGCGAGTTCACCGTGAACATCAGCACTGAGTGCATCCCACTTCAGAGTGAGCTTGGAGAGGTGAGATGGAGAGAGAACGACTTCCTTGCCCATATATGGCTGTGTCGGAATTCCCCCGCAATACTCTCTGCTACAGTGCATTCCTATTCCCTGCACGTTTGGATCGGACCATCTGATCGCAGAAGGAGGGGGAGTTTGTGCAGCTAGAACTTCTTACCTTTGACTGAAGGAACATTGTGTTCCCCCTCCGTCCCAACACCTCAATCCATTCACAGAAACGCACATGAGAAATAAGCGAATCACGATTTCAGTTTCAGTGAAAGGAGACAATGATGAATGCGGCTGAGATGCATGTGCTGCTACATGTGTCTGTATATAATGAATGTATATAATGAGTGTGTGTGTGTGGATTCCTGCACAGTTTCATCTCTCTGCTGGTGTACCCTCCCGTGAGATCTCGAATGAAATGTCACAGCAAAGATTCCAGCATTTCCCAATTATCCCCTCCTGTCTGAAACACACATACGTCAAACCGTTCCCCTTCCTATCACCTTCAATCAGTGTCTCTCATTCTACTGTATTCCTCTGCTTGCCCTCTCTAACTGTGAAAGACACCAAAAATAAAAGTAAATAAGAAATTTTGCATGCCTATTTTAGGTCCATTATTTATTTGCATGACAAATAAATTCTCATTACTATAATGCAAAATAATAATTATACTGTAAATAGATACATACATACAAATTTATGTTCAATATTTATCATTATGATTCAATAATAATAATTAATCATTTAAAAATTATTTTTAATATAGTATATTATTTTATTGCATTACAGTAGGCTACCTAGAATTGTAAGAAATACATATTGTATGCAATATATAATTAATTTTTTTTTCTTTTAATTTGTGGCTGAAATATTAGATGAATATTTCCAGACATTTTTTAACAATTCGCATGAGACTGCTCCCACATCATTTGCAAGGTAAATTTGCAATTTGTGGGACGATCGAGACAAATATAGAATCTCATCACTGTAACCTTACACATTTGTGCATCAGGGATATAGCAATTCCTTTCATTCCTTGCCAATTCCACCTCCATCCTCACTCTGGTACCCACTCAAACCACTCCACCTGGCAGGCATGACAGTAGTAGGCCCTATGTTTGCCCTGCCAGTATCTATTCATAACAGGCATGACAGAAACAGACCGCTCTTTAATCACATTATAAGAGCCCACATTAGCCCACATTAGAGTGGAAAGAGGTGGGATGGACCCAAATATTGTCACATAAGCATGCAGATCACCTTTGGGTTTAAGAGGAAAATACCATAGCCCTGTAAATAGTAGAGGTTGACAGATATTGGATTTTACTGATACCGATAACTAGGTTGGACCACACTGGCCGATACTGATAAATCGACCGTTAGTTTTTAAAATGGATACTGAACGGAAAATAAATAATGCTCTACTATTTACAAAAAAAAAGTAGCCTACTGAACCATACTTTGTAAATGAATAAAAATATTAAAATTAATTTTATATTGATCATTACAGTTAGTTCATTGTTCATTAATGTTAACAAAAGCAACTAACATTTTTAAAATATATCAGTAAATGCTGAAATTAACACACTCTAACAAGGAACAATACTTCTATTCTACAGCTTTTATCAATCTTAATGTTACAAATAGACTCATATTGTAAAGTGCTACCATTACATCAACAATCAAGCTAAAGATGGCCATCTTTAAATATCTAACTTACACAAAGGCCACAGTATTGAAACTGCATACATATGGATATTGTGTACTTTCACAGTTTAACTGCTTCTATTCTAAAACATTTGTGGTTATCTAATCAAAATATAAAAATATGTTAGTCACACAAGGGGCAAAAGTGCAGCGCAGCGTCTAGAACTCGCAGCTATCCGGTATCACACACACTTCAATTCAAGCGGCGGTCTACAAGACTTTATTTGATCACCAGGACCGAAATACTGTATTTTGTACCATTAGATATGTTCTATCAATAAACCTGGAGTGGTTTCAACATCAAGCTGCTGTGAGAGGTACAAAATGTTTTATTTTAGCCATTGCTTTAATGAATTCCTTTATAATCACTCAGACTTTAGAGGCCATTAAAATCTAAATGATTATAAAAGGATTCATTAGAGCATACAGATGTCTGTTTAGTCTTCTAGGAGTGTATCTGTGTGACTTTTATATGAAAGTACAAAAATATTTTGTGCCTGTGAGGACACAATAATCTGGTGCGCTGCTGGCAAAATAAAATCTTGTCCTCCTCTTTTTCTCATTCACCCTTTCATCATCGCTGACATTCAAACAGCTGGCTTACCTCTCACCTACAAATCACACAGAGACAAAAGTGTGGCCTCTCTCTCCATCTGGGTGCACACACATAAAACTCTTTAATCTGGTTACTACTAACCCGTAGCTTTAACCACAACACCACACCAACAAATATACAATCTCATGTTACACTGAGCACTGACTAAAGGCCTGTTGACACCAAGAATGATAATTAGTGTCTGCACCAACTCAAGATAATGTTCTGTTTATTATAAGCATGCGCTGTAGTTTTGTCATCTGCCGCTTTAAGTGCTCAAGCTCTTTAACGCAGGATGGATTTTGATTGGCTGTAAGTGTTTTCATCATTAATCAGCTGGAAAAATTAGTTCTGAAAGTGATTCCAATCCTCTGTGCTGTTATATGGGCCCTATAATTTCAGCAATGCAGAAAACGCAGACAGAATTGCAGAACCGGAATATGAGAAAATGAACATAAACCTAATCTCAAGAACTGCTCTGAAAAACACTTCATGAGCATTTTACTGTTTCTTTTGAGAAAAACTCATCATCATATCATATACAAATAGAATCTTAAAGGAAACTTAAAGCAACCCGTCAAAATAAAAGTTTAGTTTAACTTGAAGAAATTGTGACAGAAATATATTACCTAATGTAATACTACTACTACTACAATTATTAAAACATTGTTGTATAAGGAATATTTACCAGAAAAATTTAAATACACAACACAGTATTTCTGAAAAAAAAAAAAACAAATAAAAAAATTATAACAAAAATGATTTTTTTCATAAAATAAATTAATAAGAGACGCTTTTGATATATTCAAATTTAATTAAACAATTACAATGGAATCCAGAAAATTAACGTAAAACATAGAGTTTGTAAAAAATAAAACTGAATTAGAGAAAAATTTTGAAATGTATTTCATAAGGCCTTAAAAATCAATTTTTTTGTTAAACTTTTAAGATATTGCTGTTAAATTGTGTATGTTTCATGTTTTCAAATATTTACATGCTTTTTGATTATTATTTTTTAATTTAACCATTTAAAACTATTCTAGAAAAATTAAAACAGCAAAAACAGAAGAAAAAATTAAAACTGAAAAAACTGAATTTGGAAAAAAAAAAAAATAAAATGGAATTTGGGAAAAAAATAAAATGGATTTCATAGGGCCCTATGTTATCGTTACAGTCGTTATAGTTATTGACCCTGGTGTGAATGACACTTAAGCCTATACGTGGAATTACTAGAATTAACTATTTAATTTGCCTTAAAGTAGATGCCAGTAATTGCTAAATGACAGGTCTGCATGTGAAGCCACTGCAAATGAGTGCTGAAGAGAATGACAATCAAACTAAGAGTACAGCATGACTCATGACTTATTTTATAAATTATGTTATAATGAAATATACAATGAATTGATATGAAATAAAGTACAAAAACAGTTGAATTGAAATTAACACTCTTTAAAGGTTTTTTAGAACTAATATTAGTTTGACTGAGAAACCGTTTGTTAACACACATATGCCTGTCATTACTAGTTAGCACCAGCCACATGAATTAACAGCCAATATACACTGTAAAAATGTATTTTCAATGTAGAAAAGCAACAACAGAGGTCACTGTGGTATTCAGCAAGAGTCCAGAAAGCAAGACATAAATTAATAAATAAAACATGGCATAATGAAGGAAGGCGGCACACTCATAATGCGGCCATCTGTAAGTACCAGGTTTCTGCATAAAGTCGTAAGCTTTGCCCTTTACCAAGCTTTTATGATCTACTTGTCTCAACGAAGAATCCCATTCCCTTTAGAGGTACAGAGACAGTCAAAAACACAGACGCAAAAACACACAGTCCAACAGCTTTCGTCCAACATGCTGTTAAGCTACCATCTGTCTTCGATCTGACAGTTTACAGCACAAACACAAACACAAAAAATTATTTAGGACAGCTTTTTAATGACATCTATATTCTTTTAAGGCTCTCCAGATGACTTGGACTGAGATAAGAGGAAAAGTTGAAACTAGGGCTCGTTATATAACGCCAAAACCAGGGCGCAAGGGGACACATACTGTGCTTTTCTAATTGCTATGCATATGAATTGGGAAATCAAAACACTTTATGAAAGAAAAGCCAATTGGCCTCACCCAAAACTCACAGAGAGCCTATAAAGCAATCCCCGCCCTCCCTGACAATCCACTTCATTTTGTTAAGAACACAAAAACAAACACACACACAGAGATAATGTTGATTTTGGAACCAGGTAGAGATCCTTCAAACAAAAGAACTGCACTGGGTGGCAATAAGTACTGTTTCGTTGTCATTAAATGTGACTTAAAGGTGATCGTTGACAGTTTCACCAGTTGTACTAGTCACTATTACTAGTAAAATTGTAATTTTTCTTTTAACTGTCCCCTAATATCTCCATCTGCTTTGAGGGAAAAGAGGCAAAAATATTCCTTTTTAATATATATATATATATATATATTAATAATTGAGACACCAAAGAAGTGCAGGCCAGTGAGAGGCCACTTCAAGCGTGGACATGTGGACAGGTTGTGGGCAGTGCAGCGTGGTACGAAGGATACTGCCTCCAACAGATGACAATGTCTTTAAGGTCTGACTGTCCTACTCACCGTGGGCACACACAAAGCTGAACTCACTCACAACCCCTACGCTTTGGCAGAGGCACATTCTCACAACCCAGACCATTCGGTCTGCGAGACACTACCCACACGGAGACAGAGGCACATGCACACACTGACACACATACTTCATTGGCCCGTGAGACACTGCCCACACACACTGGCAGATGCAGGCTGAGTCACTCGTAAGTGCAGACGGATGGATTTGAGCTCCCAGGGTCCTGTGGGATTACTAAGCAGCTGCCAGGCGTACACACAAACATACATACCAACACACTCCCAAAATCACACATAAGTTTAAACAAAAAATTGCAGACAGATCGAGTTTAACATAAGACATGCTACGTGAAATATGCACTCGCAGAATTCCATTGAAAGACAGGCCTGTCTTTAAACTTCTACACATGCTTTGCACCTTTTGTGCAAATCAGTGTTGAAAATGTGACAAATATGAGCATTAAAGACAAAGCAACCAGTTACGTTAATATAAAACAATGTTTCTCAACTAGATTTTACTCTGGAAATCAAGTAGCAACCCAACACAGCAGCAAAACTGTACGAAAGTAACCACAAAAAAGAATGTAATTCAATAGGCCCAACAATATGCAAAAATAATTGACCCTTCGGAAACAGCTTGATTGACAGGTGATCTGACCAATCATAATGCTGAATCTGCCATTCTGTCTGACAAACAAATCAGACAGGAGAGCAGATTAACTTCGGTGGACTTAAACTTGAAGAATTGTGTGTATTGATGTCTTTCTGCAGTACGTGCTGATGTTCATTCATGTTTTTTTCATGCTTTAAGTAAAGAAGAAAAGATGATCGGTTCACATGTCATTGATCTAATAAGGCAAACTGTCACGATACACTGAAGAGCCACGAAATGGTATTTATTGTTTGAATTTCTTAAAAAATTACAACATTTTAAAGCTAAGACCTTGTTTCATAACAGAAATAACCTGCTCTGTCTTGTCTGTCAGCGTGTTGTCAGTTTCCTCTTCGCGCCGTGATGTATTTTAAATTGCGTTAGATCATGATGAGTAGTGTGAGAGCGGCACTGTTTGTCGGACATAGCAACAGTAACTAAGGAGGGTGGGTTTTTGCAAAGGGTCAGTTGGTTTAGTACTAGTTCAAATGGAGCCACTTACTACTTAGGATACTAGAACAGTTTGTTCCTGGTTTGAGGAGCCCATTTGGTTTGAGTAATCCATCAAGGTTGGCATCTCTCAAATTTGACTACTTCCTACTGAGTAACAGATGCATTTGTGGCAAAATATGAGTGATGCTTTTTTTGTTGTTGTTGCATTTTTAGGGCCCTATGATTTACGCAATGTGGTAAACGCAGGCGGAATTGCGGAACCCAGTCATAAAAACGGAATTTACTTTATAACGCAGCACAGCAACCCGTCAAAATAAAAGTTTGGTTTAACTTGAAGAAACCGTGACAGAAATATTACTTAATGTAATTATAGTACTGCTATTACTAATAAAATTAATATTATTAAAACATTATCTTTAAAGGAATGTTTACCAGAAAAATTATTTACCAGAATATATTACCATATATTTATATAGCAAAAAAATGTAAATACACACAGTATTTCTGGGGGAAAAAAAACTTATAAAATCAATGAATTAGAGGTGCTTTTGATTATTAAACTTAATGAAACCATTAAGATGGAATCCATAAAAGTGAATGGAAAACAGAATTTGCTAAAAATAAAGCTTAATTTGAGAAAAAATAAAGCATATTTCTTGGGGCCTTAAAATGTCAATTTTGTTCGACTTTTAATAAATTGCTGTTTAATATTGTTAGTTTATGATTTCAGTTAATTAGACATGCTTTTTGATGAATAAAATTTAATTTAAGCGTTAAAACAGAATTTAAAAAAATTAAAACAGTAAAAATGGAATTTGGAAAAAAATTAAACAGAATTTGGGGGGGAAAAAATAAAACAAATTTTATAGGGCCTTGGCAAAATTTTGGTGCATCACTACAAAATACAATAGAGCAGGGATGTCAAATTCAGGTCCTAGAGGACCACAGCCCTGCAGAGTTTAATTAAAAACACTGTAACCAGCTAATCAAGGTCTTCAGGATTACCTAAATACTAAAGGTAGGTGTGTTGAAGCAGGTTGTTGTGTTAGAGCCATTTTCCCTGCCCTTTTAAAAGTTGATACACCTATTTATTTTGCCATCTTAACAATGAATGATAACCTTATATTGTATTGTATGATTTGCGTTTAACAGTGTTTTGTCCTGCTGTCCGTGACAGAACAGACCTGCATTTCTGGGTCACGACCCTCCGGTTCAGAACCGCTGATGTGAAAGATGATGCCTGATGCTGTCAAATAGCCCACTACCTCATTCATCTATCTGTGAGTGCAGTTTATCGCTCTGCTGCATCCGCTGTCTCTTTATTTCTTATAATAGAGAACCCCACTGTGGCCTCACAATACCCATAATTATACAAATCACAGAGCCTAAAGAAGCCAAGAGACCCAATGAGGAATGAATATCCTCCCACTTAGAGTCTGAAAGGACAAAACAGCCTTAATGCTCAAAGCTAGAGGTAACATTGGTCATGACTTGACTTCCCACTTCTCAACGCTATAGGACATTGAAATAATGATCCCTAGTCATACCGCTGATTGCTTTCTAAACTGTCTTAATATAGGTTTTTGAAGTAGTCAGTTCGATAAATTATGGCTTTATCTTACATACAATCATCCTATCTATGAGAGAACATTGGAAATACGTAAGCTTTATGTCTTTAGTTAATCCTGAGACAATCAATCAAGTACAATCCAGCAGGAAAATGTCATCAAAGGTCATAATATTGGAAATGGTTTCACTGTAAATACGCTGAAACTTCTGCCTTCGACAAGAAGATAATACTAATGCATGCAAAATAATCCTGAAGGAGGATTATGTGGTCAAGAAACACCCAGTTATTAAACTAAAGCTTTTCTTTTGCCCGGTTACACAACTTTTCTAAGCTCATGAAAAATGTATCTCCACATTCAATGTAAGACTTACAGTACAAGGCAACAAACTTCCTTCTTCAGATACTATCATGAACTCATTTTGACTTCAACCTCACATGAGACTTTCTAAGTCAGCATTCCTGTTAGTTTACATACTGTTTGCACTCCTGGTGGTTTAATTTCCTTGTAAACACACAGGCACATGTTTGACCAATCACATGTTTTTTCTAAAGTCTATACATATATGCAAAGTCATATACTTTAAACTTCATTATTTATCCACTCTATTAGTAATGACACCACTAAAGCACTAAAATGTAAGTATATATTATGATACAGTATATTATATAATATAAAAAAATATATATAACATGCAGTGTGAAATGCATATTTCTCCTATTTACTATATTTTTAAACTATTTTAAAATTTCAGATCAGTCTTTTTCAGGTCAGCATCAAAGTTTATTAACAAACTATACTCATCTTGTATTATATATTATACTATATAAAATAGAAAAATTATAAAATAAAAAAAGTAATTTTGCAACATATGAATTTTTTAAAAGTTTTATACCTCATATTATTTACTATTTGTTCATTAAAAAACATTAAGTCACACTGCAGCAATATTTAGCTGTAATAAAAAGTAAAAAAGTGATTTAAAATGAAGAAAAAAAAAATTAATCTAAAATAAATAGATTAATAATGTGCATGATATTTATCATCCCATACACATGGGACAAAATGTCCTACATATGCTATGATGTCTCATTGTCACATATCACAATAAAATACCAGCTTAAAAAGTGCATTTGCTGCATGGTTTCAGGCAAAAACACTCATTTTTTTCATCTGACCCCAAAGAAAAGTTAAAAGCTCAGAAAAATGCCGCTGTCCAAGTAATAATAGTGTCCCTTCATTCTCTAGCCAAGGATATTAGCTCCATGGGTTGGAATTAACAGCCTAAACATTAAAGTCCCTTAACAGATGTCTGCAGGATTGAACTAACACGCTTCACTGGGTCAGTCTCAGCAGCCACCAAGGTTTAGTTTGGTGAGTCAGGTGGTTTCAAAGAGGTACGCTACAACAGACATGAGCTCCACAAGGGAAAACGCTGGCAGAGAAAAGAAGTAAGTGGACGTTTGTGTGTGTGCTGTGGGGATCCATGGAAGTGCATTAGTCACTCTTTCCTGATGGGACTCAGATATGCTCCATCTGTTTTACACAATCAGTTTCATACCACATTACCAACCGAGAACTCATTTAGAGCAAAACAAATCCACGGTTACAAACACACACACACCAACACTTTCAAAGCCAGGGCAAACAATTAAGCTTTTCACAAATTCCAAAAATGCAGGTAGTACAAACGTAGAGGAAATGTACAGTACTCTTGAAATGTTTACTTTCTACACATGCGAGTGATGAAATCAGACTAGGCACCCGAAACTCACGTGTCCCAGTGAGTTACAGGACAGATTCAAGTATTTGGCTAAACTGGTTCTACACTGAAACCAGCTTTTTCTGCTTTTAATTACATGAGCCTCTAGTTTACATTATTTAAAGGGATAGTTTACAACAAAATATGCATTTTGTCATAATTTACTTAGTTGGAATGACGTTTTACAATGTAAGTGCCGTCATATACTGCCTACGATTTAAATTCGTGTCCCAGAAAAGAATCTGACACGTTTGTAACAGCATGAGTGTGTGAGTAAATGATGACACAATGTTCATTTCTGAGTGAACTGTCCCTTTAAGCAAGTTATTAATCAGCAAGCAACTTTTAAAAAGAAAACCCTTATATTTACATCTAACATGAATGAATAAACCTGGCACAGAATATATAGAATACAATTAATGCAGAGAAAATACAAATGTAAAACTGCATAAGGCTGCCTATAGAATTAAAATGAAACTCACCTTATAGACATTCTCCGTTATACGGTGCACCTCATCGGTCCGGGACATTTTGGAAGCTTGAGTCAGAACCATAGACGAGAATTTGAATTTCTACTGCAGGAAAATGTTTCCGAGAAAATACGGGTGGAGGAGAGGATGAGAAGGAGGAGGAGAAGACACTGTATCATTCAAACACAGAGTGTCAGAGGCAGAGGAGGATGCGGGAGCTTTTATATGGAACTCTCTCACTGATGCCCACGCGCAGTCGCCGGAGTGGCGGGAATCCACCGTACGCGTTTATCCTCGTCACTGGAACTGCGCTTGATATTCAAACGGACTCCGCCTCTCCTCTTTCACCTTCTACGCTGCGAACGAGCGGCGCGACGCGACGGAAGAGCTTCTTTGGTTATAATAGGAGCGTTCGCTTGACCACAGAACGGGGATAGTGACAAAGCTGCGGATGTGAGACCGTTTACTACAGCAATGTGTGGCGTGCTTGCAGTGTATACTGTTGGCATAACAGAGGGGTTACTGTGGTGTCAGGAACAATCTGTTCCTGAACTCTGGGACCCACTCTTTAGTAGGGGGGATTTTGATTCATTTCAATGAACTGAACCTTTGAATCCCCGTTCACTAAAAAGATCCATTCACTTCAGTTTTACATCGTTTTAAAAACCGTAACCCTAATCAAAAATCATTGTTGAATAATAATTATACATCTAAAATAAACTAATGTAATATAAATGTATTAGATTTTTATGTTACTTAAGTGTCATTTAAATTGTGTTTAAATTGTATTTATAACTATAACGGCTCACTTGAGGAACTGAACGTACAACATGCTAGTCTGACAGCAAATTAAAAGGGCTAGTTTACCCAAAAATGAAAATTCTGTCATTAATTACTCACCCTCCATGTTGTTCCAAGACCTTTGTATATCTAAATTTAGGTATCCAAATTAAGGTATTTTTATGAAATCTGAGATCTTTCTGACCGTGTATGCCTGTTTTACCTCAGCAGCATCATACATATCTTATGCGTAGTAATACTTTCCAAAGTGGCGCTAATGTGACGCGGAGGAGAAGAAATGTTGAGTAAAGTCATTATTTTTGTGTTTTTTTGGACACAAAATGTCTTCTCGTAGCTTTGTAAAATTACAATTGAACTACTGATGTCACATGGGTCGTCCTTACTGCGTTTCTGTGACTTGACCATGGTAGGACCCTTCCTGTCTATGCAGGGTCAGAAAGCTCTCAGATTTCATCAAAATATCTTAATTTGAGGTCATACCAAACGCCATACCAAAAACTTCAATTGTAACGAGAGTATGTTAAAACAAAATTGGACCGTTTTAGTAAGAAAAAATGTCATTAGCTAATCTATAGAGGGTTTGCACTTACATCACATTTGGTCAGTTACTATTTGGATGCGCAACCATACTGGCGATACTCAGATGTAAACAACAGCATGGATTGCATGGTTAATGTACTTTTGCTGTCTAATTTATGCTGTCTAAACTACTGAAAAGACGTGTGGAAGCTGCTAAATCATATAGAGAAAGACTTAGTAAGCAGGAAAGGGCGCAATAGTTTGACAAACTAAAGTTAATAGGTGGTAAAGATACATACAAGCAGTATTTATTACGATATTAGCCTAATGTTTTACCTACCTGACCCGAAATGATAAGAACAAACAAGAATGTTGTGGTTCAGTTTGGCCAACCACAAACGCCTTTTGTTCCTCATACAGTTTTTTGCACTCTTCTCCTTGATTTGTTGTAACATTTGTCATTTTATAGTACTTCAAATGTTTTTCCTGGTCCGACCAATTAGTACAGCCCAAACCATGACAATAATTGACCATTTTCAGCAACAATAATCAATATGCGAGTTTCTTTCGGTTCAGTGGCATTGTTTACATTCAGTGCTGCCAATATGGCCGATTGAGGACGCATCTTAAAAACACTCTGTTAATTTTGTAATATTTTATAAATGACCTATTGAGACATTTAATAGTGGATTTTTGTGTAAAACGATACAGATATATCTGTAAATCAAAAGATAGATGATGTCTTTTGTTGTTTTGAGAAACATTGCTTCATGGTTGTATTCCCAGCATCATCATGACTACATCACTTTTAGTGCAGCTATCACACAAGGACTGGAGGAGGATCAGATGAGTACAGTAGTGGGCACTGCGCAATTCATGCGTGGGTGCGTGTGATGTAGGCAGGGATTCCTTTATGTAGCCTATTTCTCAGCAGCTCCTTCCCACACCACCAACACACAATTCCCCTGCTGCACTCTCGCTCAGTGTACTACCATATAATGGAGAACTCTGACTACACACAGAATTGAGGGCAGAAATTGAGGGCGAAATTACATGTATGCGGTAATATTCCAAGGATCATAATTTTAACCACAACATGGACCTTAATCAGACAATTTTATGTGGCGGTAATGGCCCTGGCAACACGTTTTACAGCTGTTCTAATGGAAAAGCATTTAAATTGTAGTTCAGACTCTCTTCCAGCACACCTGTGTGTGATTTTCAAATGAACCTCAAGACCTTGATTGTGTTGATTACACCTGGAGCTGATCTCTGCAGGAAGGTGGATCCCGAAGAGTGGGACTGAACGCCCTTGCTCTAGTGTCTCCCTGTTTTAAAGGTCAAGCGAGAGAGTAAACTGCATTTAATGGTTTGTGTGCTCCTTGATTGCAAAGGTCAAGAAATCCAATCTGATACAATGGACAATTTCCTTTCTTTGTTACTTTTTCAGCCAGCTGCACATATACGGCTCATGGAGGTTCCTGGCGAATGCGTATAACATTAGAGATGCTTCCGTCTAGAGGCCACATCGATTGATTTCACATCACAGTGGAGGTCTTATCTACTGAATCTATCAAGACCAAGTGTAAAGGGTAAATAAAAAGCAACAAAGCAAAACAGAGATCAATACAGACACCTAAGTCCAGCATCTCTTTAAAACAGCTGGATTTGATTAAGATAAGCTTCTTTTGGGCTCTTCTGTGTGAAAATATGGTAAACTCATTTTAAATGTCAGATGAGAATATTTGAATGTAAACTTTTAAGTACAAAATGAAGGATTTAAAACTGAGTGTAGGAGTCCTAACTCATATTGTGTAAGGTATCTTCAGTTTATTGTATTTAGGAATCTCAGTTTCTGTCTATATCATATATTCTTCACACCTCCCTTGTTCATTGGTCAAAGTCAGTTGTCTAACAATGTAACAGTATGAAACTGCTTAACATTGAACTCTGCTGGAGCCTTTCAGACTCGTAGGGCAGCCGCCCACTCCCATAGTGCTTTGTGTCAGGCGAGATAAGAGCAGCCCCACACAGCTTCAACCGTCTGGTTCCAGACAATGGATTTCCAACTAAGCAATACAGGTACTTGTTTTTAGGTCAGTACTTTCCAAACTTAGGCTTGGTCAAGCAAATCTGCGACCTAGTGAAATCAGCTGTAACCAGTTATCTGGGGTACATGCATTTAACTGTAAATCTCAAATAGTATTTAAATTAATTAATTTAAAAACATTTAAAACAACAATAACAAAAAACGCTGAAGATATTGCTCAAACGTTTGGGGTCAAAATGTTTGTTTTTGTTTTTTTTAAGTCTCTTGTGCTCACCAAGGCTGTAATTATTTGCTTTAAAATACAGTGAAAACAGTAATATTGTGAAATATTAGTTCAATTTAAAATAAGAGTTTGCTATTTTAATATTTTTAGAATGCAATTTATTTCTGTAATGGAAGAACCAGCATTTATTTAAAATATTATTTTTTTGTAACAAAAGTATTTACTGTCACTTTTGATTCATTTAATGCATTTTTGCTAAATAAAAAACTTGATTTCTTTAAAACAATTTTACCGACCCTAAACCTTTAAGCGGTAGTTAAAGAGGTTAAAGAGATCTCATTTGTGTATTTTAATTAAGATGTGACATATCTAAGTCCATTTGAAGAAATGCATGATAACTACCTGCAGTAAAGCAAACCATATTCAATCTACCAGACTTGTACCAAATACAGCTTGCATTACACTGCTGCCTAGTGGCCACTACATGAACTCATCACAACAGTGATGAAAAATGATTACATGAAATTTATTGTTGCAGAACTTCAAAATGAAATAGACCACAAACTAATGTTGTTACTGAACAGTGAAACCATAGTACAGTAATCAAAAAGCTAATATGTAAAAAAAAAAAAAAAAGATAAAATCTCAAGTTCAAATAAATCAGTGCATTAGTCACATTCTAAATGATGACAGAAAACAGTGTTTAGGATTTCATGTCATTAGTTTTGCTTGTATTGTATGTATGCTTTATAAAAACAAAACAGTGTGTGTGCAGCATAATGCATTAAGGACTTGACTATTTTATTTTCAATAAGAGGTGTACACTAGTGATTTTGTAAACTTCAAATTGACATTGCTGCTGTTATACCTATGTATATAAATTAGATTTTTGTTACTTAAACCAGGTTTGACATTGTTGTAGTTTTTAATACATCTTTCAGCACATTGAAAAGTTTGTACAAGTTTATATTGGAGTTCATAATGGAAATTCTTCAGTTTTGTGACAAAACATGGTGTATTTGAAACACTAGCAGAGATTGTTAATAAAAGTGATGCATGCACTAGAAAGTTACAGGCATTGACATGATACGCCTTTGATATATAATTGATAGATCAGACAGAACTGTAGGGTGATTAGAAAGACCAGGCACTGTTAAGAGTATGTCAGAATAATCTTCTAAACTAAATGAATGGCATACAGTATGCAGTGTATATACAATTTAAAAAAATGGCATGGTTGTAGGTCTTCAACATGTACGTGGAGGAGGACTGTCAGTCAGTCCCCAGAGTTTTGTTTGGGATGAGCCCTTACGGTCTCCAGTGGAACGGTTTGAGAGCAGACGTATGGAGGTATGAAAGGTCTGTATTTACAGTGCCAGCATCTCTCGCTCTGGCTTCTTTTTTACCGTCTCCTTCTCCCGCACTGAAACGTTACAAAAATGTTTTCTTAGCATTTGCATACTGTGCACTGCATGTATAGTATTTATTACAGAAATAAAGAAAAAGAAGAAGAAAACACAGACCTGGCTCTTGCTCTGGAACCTCTGGTAGTTCTTCTCCAGGCACCTCAGGAAGTTCAAGGTCAGCGTCTCCCTGAGCACACACAGGACATGTATAAGGTAGATGAAATCACAGCAGCTGACACAACATCAGTAACAAGGGCTGTCAGAGAGCGTTCATGTACACACCTGAGTGATGGCTTCCAGCTCTGCTAGCACAGCTTCCTCATCCTCCTGGGTCAGAGATCCCGCCAGCATCTCATCAATTTGCTGCACACACACAGACAAACAGGAATGAGAGAAAAACTCTACATAGTGCACACAAGATTGAAACGGCAAAAAGCCCACAAGAGAGATGCAGCATTTCTGTGAAAGAGCTCCAGCTGCCTCTCAGTTACTGAAGATTTAAGGATGTAATGCATGTGGTGTAGACTAAAAAAAAAGATTATTACAGACTTTTTGGCTGCTCATCTTTAGACTTCTTTTTTTAATGATTAGACACAAAGTGAACTGCTATCAGTAAGCCCCTCCCCTCAAACACAGATGAGCCAATAGCAGTTGAGTATCAGCTGCACAGGGAACTCACACATCTTTAGGTGTCAGCACCATAGAGAATCATTGGAAGATCCGAAGCTCTCATGAGTTTGATGTTTATGCTACAAAAATGGTAAAATAATGTGCCTGGGGTATTTGTAACACTGATTCCAGGTATCCTGAGAGGACAGGAAATGGAATATGGAATGTATTTTATTATTCAACATTCAACATTAATCTTTTATATATCTCTTCCTGGCATATTTAAGTGCCACTTGAATGCTTTTCAACAAGAGGTGGTCATTCTGTGTCCAAAATTTATCAGAAACATCCTGGGGCAAGGTTTTCACACTGACAGCTGTCATTGTAAACTGACAGCTGGCAACTCCTTTTGTTTGTCTAAGTGAGCAACAGTAACTAAAGGCAGTGGAGTTAAATGGTAGGTCAACTCTGAATCACATACTGCTTTTAGTATTCCTAACATATAAATACATATTATAAAAACAATAAGAGTAGCATGCCAGTAGTAGCATGCTTCTGAATTCAGCAGGTGTCAGTCGAAAACTTTTTCTGCCATAAGCTCAAATAATGATCAGTGAAAGATTATTATGTTGCACATTACAATCTAAAGAAACAATCTGACATCCCTAGAGTATGCTGAAATGTTTTTCTTGAAACTATTTTTACTCCGAAATTGTGTAAATAATTACAAAAAAAGTGGCAAGTATCACATTGAATCAAACATTAAATTTGTAAGTAGAAATACACCAATACTCCAATAATCTTCAATAATCTGTTTTATATACAACTTAGAAAGATAGAACCTTTTTCCATTTATGTTAGTGTTAGTTTTATGGAAGTGTTAGAATTAGTGTTAGAAAAAAAAAAAAGTAAGTGTAAAAAGTTATGTGAATGAAGAATTATTACTATTATTAAGGCACTAATGAACCATACAAATTAATACATTTGTTACACTGATCATTTGAACTCTTTGAACAGACAGTCAGATGTTTTTGGGACATACCAACTATTTGTTTTAATGTTTTAGTTCAGCTTTTTACTCAAATTGTTGTGTTGACAGTATAATTTGTAATGAAAATACACTACCGGTCAAAAGTTTTTGAACAGAAAGATTTTTAATGTTTTTTATAAGGTCTATTCTGTTCATCAAGCTTGCAATTATTGAATCCAAAATACAGTAAAAACAGTATTTGAAATTTTTGAAAAATGTTAAAATTTATTCCTGTGATTTCAAAGCTGAATTTTTAGCATCATTATTTCAGTCACATGATCCTTCAGAAATCATTCTAACATACTAATATATTATATATATATATATATATATATATGACTCCAATCTTTTGAATGGTATAGTGTATAATGTTACAAAAGCTTTTTATTTCAGATAAATAAGAAGAAGAAGAAGAAGAATTATAATAATAAATGTTACTTGATGTGCAAATCAGCATATTAGAATGATTTCTAAAGGATCATGTGACACTGAAGACTGGAGTAATGATGCTAAAATTTAGCTTTGATCATAGGAATAAATTACATTTTAAAATATATTCAAATAGAAAGCAGTTATTTTAAATAGTAAAAATATTTCACGAAATTACTGTTTTTGCTGTATTTTGGATCAGATAAACACAGGCTTGGTGAACAGAAGAGTCTTCTTTAAAAAACATTAAAAATCTTATTGTTCAAGATCTTTTGACCGGTATTGTATTTTCATTACAAATTATACTGTCAACATATTAATGAGTAAAAAGCTGAACTGAAACATTAAAACAAATAGTTGGTATGTCCCAAAAACATCTGACTGTCTAAGATTTTGAATGTTTTTAACCTCTTAGCGTTCCAACGTTCCACCCGCGGGACGTTTTGCATTGAGTTAAATTTGACAGGAATGCTAAGAATGCTAAGTCTCTTCTGCTCACCAAGAGAATCTTACTGTTCAAAAACTTTTGACTGGTAGTGTATACAAAAAAAAAGAAAAGTATTTCTTTGGACCCTGCTGTATATCTGAATCTATTCCCATAAAGAGTCCTATGACTTATATTGAACGTGAAAAGTTAAACTTACCTTTTGATACTCAATGGCATCACTCGTTTCATCCATGATCTTTTCCACCTCCTCTATGGACAGCACCTGGTTAGTGGAAATAAGAATAAAGATGCAATGGTGTGCATGTTAAATTCACCAGTAGATTGTATTCAGCATTAAAAATATCATACATTTCTTATTATGTACCTCATGCATTTTCTTCAGGCAATCATTGCCAACTTTCAGTCCTTCAATGACTTTCATCTCTATTTGTGCAAATTCAATATCTTGAACCTGTAAAACAAAAATAGATCTGAATGTGATATGCATTAAAAAAAACACACACACACAGAGTATTGTACAACACAAATCATATACAATATTCTCAAAAATCTGTTTTATTTACCATCCGCTCCAAGTTGCTTATTTGATTTTCAGTTTTATCCAGTAACTGATCCTGGTATCGTTTCTTCTTAAGGAGTAGGAGTGCTTTCCTGAACAAACACAAAATATTATGAGGGAGATTCTGCTTGTTTTGGAAACTAGATCTCCTAGTTCAACGGGTAACAGGATGAGACATGATCACACTCACTCTTTCTTTCCATCTTTTAATAACTGCTTGGCCAGCTGTCGCTCTTTCTCCATCTGAAGCGTAATCCTTTTCTGATACTGCTTGAGTTTATCTCTCTGCTGCTTCAGTTGCTGCTCACACAGAAATGATAATATAGAAAAATTAAAGCACAAATGTACACTAATGGTCCTACAGCTACATCATACAACACAAAACAGCACTTTCACTTTTTGGAGTCACTCAGCATCAATACGGATCCCTGGTGGTCCAGTGAAACCCACCATTATGAGGCTAACAAGTGTATATATATATATATATATATATAATAACTAATCTTATTAACATGATTAGCCAGTTAGCAGCTGACTAAAACACACCAGCACAGCTTTGTCCTGCTCGGTCACCCGAGTTGCTTTCTTTTTCCCGAAAAGATTTCCCATGTCGATGCCGCATCCCCGCCACTATCTGTCCAGACAGGGGTGGTGTTTCTAAGATTGAGAAAATGTTAATTCCACAGGCCGCGGATCTGTCAGTCCATAACAGAAACACTGAAGTCTGAGCTGTGTGGAAGAAAACAGCAACCCTGCCTACCGGAAGTTCCGTGCTTCAAAATAAAAGTCTTTAACAATAGAAACCACTTGTTTTCCCCACATACCTATACTAAATAATAATATATTTCTTATTATTAAAGGTGTTTCAAAGGCAGTTAGGTTTTATTAATACAATAAAATAAAGTAAAATTAAATTAAAATAAATTAAATTAAACAAACAAATAAATAAAATGCATTAGTAAAGAATACTTTTGAAGCATACAGTTAAGTCTGTCAAAACAAACAAACAAACAAAAAACTTCTTTTAGGCCACCGTTTTATTATTTTTTCATAAAGTGAAAGTCCTCCAACGTCAACTACTACTGCATCATGACCGGATGTGGACGTGGCATACATTCACAGTTCTTCCGGTGCGCGTGAGGAAGGGATTAAACGTCCGTCTCGCTGCTCTCTTTCCGTGAAAGAACGGCAGCACTATCGCGTTTACCGGCGTTCAGAACCGGAACGGCGTCCTGACGACTCGTTCGTTAATCAGTCGAGCAGTTTATGAGGTGAGCTGTCAACTGGCGCTGGATATTTGTTCTTGTATGTTCTTATTTATATTCCTGTCACTGTTAGCCTAGCTTAGCACATTCACCGCGAGCCGCAGCGTCGAGTCATTTATGAGTTTAATTCATATTTAAGACATTAAAGTGTCACATTTTGATGTAATTCATACGATGTAAGAGCTTATTAAGGTGAGATATGTGTTGGCAGACACAGTGGGACATTTCCTGGTTGTGTTTTAAAAGCCAGCAATGATAAACATCCCAAATTAGCTTAGCAAGACGTGAGAGAGTGAGTGGATTTAATGTCCTCATACGCCACACAGTGATTTTAAACATGAAGTCATTTATTAAAACGTGTGTGATGTAAGTTAGTGGCCCAGTTAATAGTATATTATTAAGTTTTAATAGCACATGTGTCGTTGCTGCAGTGCATCTGCTTGACTATGTTATGATTTTGTTTCTCAACTTCTTGATTGACATTTCAACTTAAAGTGTCTTAATGGCATCATCTTAGTTTATTTTCAGTTTTATTGTTTTACCAATTTAATGTCCCTCTCAATTGCTTATATTTTTCAAATGTATATGTGTGAAAGTGAAAGCATGACACTGCGCAGCGTAAAATAATAATAATATATATACATATATATATATATTTTTTTTTTTAAGCAGAAAAGGATGTTCATCTAAAACATCAACACACTAAACAACTTTAATGCAAGTTTCTGTAAATACCTATTAAAAAGCAAATTTCTCGAGTTTTTATAGTAAATTATTGGGTAGCTATGGTAACTGGCATATGTTTTCTTTTTAAACCACGCCCCCTATATATGACGGCTTGTCTAATGTACCTTCATTTCACTTTTTTTTAAATGATGCTGCTTTTTAAAGGCTGAATAAATCAGCTTTCCATTGATGTATGGTTTGTTAGGATAGTATTTGAAAATCTATTTGAAACTATTTGGAAAATCTGAAATCTGAGGGTGCAGGGTGCAAAAAAAAAATATATTGAGAAAATCGCCTTTAAAGTTGTCAAAAAAATAAGGTCTTAGCAAAGCATATTACTAATCAAAAATTAAGTTTTGAGATATTTACGGTAGATCATTTACAAAATATCTTCATGGAACATGATCTTTACTTAATAATCTAATGATTTTTGGCATAAAAGAAAAAATGATACTTTTGACCCATACAATGTATTTTTGGCTATTGCTACAAATATACCCCTGCTACTTAAGACTGGTTTTGTGGTCCAGGGTCACAGGTGGACAAGAAATTTTTAGTGGTACGTGCTTGTTTGATCATCACTGTCTCAAAGCCATAGAGCATAAAACCAGTTGCTTGATCAGGAGACTCCAGTTTGATTAGCAGACTTGAGTTTCCATGTCTGCTGGTTTCCTTTATGTACCGATGTCACTCATGTTGTGATCTTGTACATGACCTGTCTGAGTATATTCAGGTCATCCAGCAGGCCTGTCATTTCATTTCAGACAGAAATGAGCGTGTTTATCTCTGGAAGTCCTCGCACATGTGATGCTGTATACTATTACGGTATCCATAGCCTTGAATTATTCAACATTATTCAAGGCTGCGTTGTGCTAACACTCCTTTGCTATGCTACATGCTGGAAATTAGGAGTAGTAGTTTTAAAGCAGATTTATTAAAAAATATAACTCTAGATATTTCGTAATTGCTGTTAAATCAACTTTTCCGTCTGTACTTTATGTGTCCTTTTGTAACATCTTTTAAGAAAGCAAGTGTGCTGGCAGTAGTTGTGTCATTTGAGTCCACTCCAGTTAGCTTCGGTTTCATTGATGTTTGTGAAATTGATATGTGGGAGACACTATTAAACACCATTATAATAAGCAGCTTCAGGAGTTACTCGAGTAAGCTGTTGGACTAGTAGTGAGTTGAAGAGTCTGTTTGGGGTGGGTGTGGATCACAAAATACGTCAGATGTCTGTTATGTGCTGTCAGGGTGTGCTTTCTTTGAATGTAGGTTATGTTTTTGAGTATTGGCTTATAATAGTATTAACCCTTATACAGGCCTAAAATTACAGGTTGAAAGGTCATGCTTCAATATTTCACAGTTTAAAGCTGACACTAAAACTAGCCCTGATTAATAATTTCAAACTTTTTTCATCAACGTGATAAATTGCTCAATTTTGAATCAACTTTTCATTTTGGCTTGTGATGCTTACTAGGCCTTGCAGGCTGTTAATAACCAAATTGCTCTAAACTCCTGCCAGTAGTTAATTCAGCCATTTCATGCACTGTAAAACAGATTATTGAAGAACATTTTGTCAGAAAATACTATCTCAGTCTTTTACTTCAAAATTCAAATTCTTGTTTTTTCATTGTGTTTACTTTGATGTCTAAGAGAAATTTGTTTAAACACCAATTTTATGTGTGTGCACTCCTGTTAACGTTAATTTATTATGATGTCGAGATCATCTTAAGTGTGAACTTGACCTTAACATATACCTTCATGATCGGCTGCAAACTTTCATTCACTTCTCTATTCTGGTCTGCAGTGCCTATTTGTTGTGAATTGTGAATATTATTTTATGGGGCTTAATATTACTTTATAGATGAGATGAGCACTACCAGTCAAAAGTTTTTGAACAGTAAGATTTTTAATTTTTTTTTTTTAACGAAGTCTCTTCTGCTCACCAAACCTGCATTTATTTGATCCAGAGTACAGAATGAATGGTATAATTTTGAAATATTTTTACTATTTAAAATAATTGTTTCCTATTTTAATATATTTTAAAATGTAACTTGTTCCTGTGATTTCAGGCATTAGATCTTTGCTAGAATCAGAGTTTGATTCTGATTCCTACAATTAATGTGAAATTCTCCTGTGATTTGTTTACTCATCAACTTCCATGTGTTTGCTTTTTAAATACCCCAAAGCTTTTCCAGCTTGAAGGGTGAAACAGCTTTCCTGGCAAATTTCTCTTTTTATGTCAACATTTGCTGCACAGGCCTGAGCTTAAATGATTAGTCAGGAGTTTTGCTGCGCCAGCAGTCCAGCACCACATGTCTTTAGACCCCAGAAAGCATCAGAGAAACTAACAAGACCTCTTAAGCTCTTCTCACAGCAGTACCTCATAAATATAGATTTACTAACTCGCTTTCTCTTTATCCTTTTTTCCCGTTTCTTCAGAGTTAGGGATGAACTGAGAATGAATGTCAACCAGCAACCTCACATGGCCTCTCCATATGGGCAGCCTCAGCCTGGATATCAGGGCTACCCCCAGCCTGGATATGGGGGTGGCCATGTGCCGTCAGGATATCCGGCTCAGTACGCACCTTATAATGGGCCAGGCTCTGGCTACCAACAAGGTCCACCACAAGGTAAGGAGGGGTGAAAGTACAAGATAAATGGTGACTGGTTAAGGAAATGTGTTTATGACAGGTTATTATCATTTAATGTGACCTTCAGTTCTGTTAATTTATCAGCTGTGCTTTTTCGGAGTGCAAGCAAAGAAGAAAGTGGCAGTCAGATTTCTCCCTCCCAGCTTCCTCGTTTTACCTCTCATCTCTTGTTTTCACATTTCATTCCCATTTTTCACTGCTCTCTCTTTCTTGTATTGCAGGATATTCTCCTTATGCAAGCTTTCCCTCTAAGACTCTCGCAACAAACTTAGTCTCTGACCTGTCCTCCTCCTCTCCTCTTGACCTAGGTAACTGGTTTAATTCTGCTTAGCAGCCTGTCCTTTTCCCTATTCCTTGCAATTCTTTATTGACTGCAGCGTGCGGGACGTCTGGGCACTGTTGCATTGAAATAGCAGGATGCTGTCAACTCTGCTGTGGAAAGGCACACAGGGAGAGACTGTCATTCTGCCTGGCTATTTCCCCCATTATCTCTTTTCTCAATTCTCTATGTAAATAATTAAACAATAGTATTTTAATCATCCTTTCATGATCAAGTGATCTTTTTTTCCCTTACATGTGAATCACAGAAGTTGTTTGTAGTGCTAGTATAGAATCCAAATTTGACGCTGGCTAAGTGCCAAATGTGAGTAAAATTGAGTCGATACAGAGTTGTGCACATATTTGACATTACAAGCAACTGCAACTTAATACATGGATTATCTTGATTTATATCTATACAAACCATTCATTTCTACATCAGAAATGTCTCTAGAATGTATCTATTTCTTGTGTGTTGTGACACTTCAGTGGAATATTCCTCACACCAAGCCTAGTTTTTGTCACTGTTATGCAAGGGGGGAAAAAACAGCCAAATAATCCCATCGTCATAAAGGAAAAAAAATGTTTTAATGACTCTTCTGACCTATAATATTTTCCTTCCCTTCTATTCATCTTAGGTCCCATATTTGTACAGCTGTTTATTCTTTTTAATAATGTCATAAGTAGAAAAAAGAGAGACGAGGCCTAACAAACAAAACAAACAAGTCTCCATATTCTAGGCTGCATTATAATTTTGCTGCATCATTTGCTTAAAGGATTAGTTCACTCTAGAATGAAAACTTCCTGATAATTTACTCACCCCCATGTCATCCAAGATGTTCATGTCTGTAAAAATTAAGGTTTTTGAGGAAAACATTCCAGGATTTTTCTCTATATAGTGGACTTCAATGGGGATTGATGGGTTGAAGGTCCAAACTGCAGTTTTAGTGCAGCTTTAAAGGGTTCTACACAATCCCAGCCAAGGAATAAGGGTATCATCTAGCGAAAAGATCAGTCACTTTCTTAAAAAAAAAAGTATATACTTTTTAAACCACAAATGCTTATCTTGCACTAGCTCTGCGTTCATGACTTTATGAATTACGTAGTCATGTTGGGAAAGTCACGTGTAACATAGACAGAAGTACCAATACAATGTTTTTACACGTTTTTACAATGCAAACGTGCAAAGAAAGTCAAACGTATTTGAGGGACTATTTTGAAGTTGGAGGAGAAAATGAGATGGAGTTTTTCGCCCTACCCTACCTTTTTGCACTGAGGTACACAGATGAAGAACTAATCGCGCATCATCTTTCCGACGTAATGTGTGAAGTCGCATCACAGAGCTAGTGCAAGTGGTTAAAAAGTAGATACATGTTTCCCTTTTTAAAAAAATGATTGATTTGTTTCACTAGACAAACCCTTTATTCTTCGAGTGGGATCATGTGTAGCCTTTTGAACCTGCTGATCCCAATTGAAGTGCACTATATGGAGAAAAGTTCTTGAATATTTTCCTCAAAAACCTTATATTCTTTTCGACTGAAGAAAGAAAGACATGAACATCTTTACATAGGGATGCGTAAATGATCAGAAAATTTTAACTCATGAGTGAACTAATCCTTTAAATTAAATGCCTTTATTGCTCAAAGTTAATCATAAAAGTTGGAAATAAAACGTGTGCTTTTGGGATAGTAAACTATTTAATTATTTATTGCTGGTTCTGCTAAAGGTATGAGAGGACCCCCCACCTCAGGGGCACCACCTGTCTCAGGTGCCCAGAACTATACTCAGTTTGGGCAAGGAGAGACTCAGAATGGACCACCTCCAATGGGTGCTCCACCACAGAGGTCAGTGACCTGTCAAATCAGCACATAACCATGTCCTTTCTATCATTTTCTATCATTTTCTTAGCCTGAGTGTTGCCTGTTAACTGATATTACAGAAATGGATTATAAATAATTTAACGAATGCAAAGTGAGTCTTATATGCATGTTTTTGCAGCATTGTCACGTTTCTTACTTTGATCTTCTCTTATTGCTTGTTTAGGCCTGCAGTGTCTCAACCTTACACTCCAGGTGCAGTGAATCTGTCTGGTCCTCAACCCCCGTACGGCCAGCAGTTTGGAGCTCCACCTGTCAGCATGCAGCAGATGACCAATCAGATGGCCAGCATGCAGGTTGGCTCCACTGCACCCTCCCCTGCAGGCCCAGGCTATGGTAAATAACTCTTAGAGTTAAAATTTTAGCATCATATAAAGATCCAGAGCGTCACTGTGACAATTTGTTCTTTCTTTTATCTAGCCCCTCCCACTGTGTCCCAGGCTGCTTTGTCTGCTCCCTACACACCTGCAGCTCCTCCTACTTTCCCACCCGTTTCTACTGCTCCCTCACAGCCACCGCCAACTGAAGCTGTAGCTCAGGCTCCTCCTCCACAGTCCTACTACAGAGCTCCACCACCTGCCCAGCAGCCGTTCCCAAATACTGTCCCACCTTTCTCCTCCACTGGCCCCACTCAGCCCCAAGCTCCACCACCTGTTTCTCCACAGTCCTTCCCTCAAGCTCCGCCTGTCTCTCAGCCTCCTTTTTCCACAGCCCAGGTGCCCCCAGGTCCCACCCAGTCATACGGAGGCCCACTTCCTCCAACACAACCCTCGTTCCCAAGACCACCGCTTCCCACCTCACAGCCCTCCACATTCCCTGCAGGTCCACCACCCACCTCGACGCCATCTCAGCTCCCAGGGGTCATGCAGCCCCAACCACCAGTTTCCCAACCCTCACCCTACCACTCAGGTTCCCCTCCAACCTCTACTGGGTTTCCACCACAAGTTGGTGCTCCACCAAGGCCTCCCCTTGCTGGAATGCAGGGCCTTCCTCCTATGACATCACAAGGGCCTCCTATGGCATCACAAGGGCCTCCTATGACATCTCAAGGGCATCCTCCTATGGCATCACAAGGGCCTCCAATGGCACAGGCTAATCATGTACCCCCTACACAACCTGGCATGCCACCTGGTCCTATCAATGCTTCCCTGTCAGGGCCACCACCACAGCCAGGGATGCAGGGATATCCTCCTCAGCAAAATGGTGGGCATCAGTTAAATATTACTAATACCATTAAAATAGTGTTTTTAAGAAAGCTGTACAGGTTTAGAACAAGTAAATATTTTTATTTTGGGGTGAACTAACCATTCAACAGAGCTAATTCATTCACAAGGCTTTGATTTTGTAAACTGATTTGCTTATTATTATGTTATTTCCCTACTAGGTGCTTTTGGGCAGGTCAGAGGTCCTCAGCCTGGTTACACAGGACCATATCCTGGGCAGCCAAATTATGGAGTGCCACCCGCTGCACCTGCTCCAGCGCCATCCGCCCCAAAAAGGCTTGATCCTGATTCTATCCCAAGCCCGGTATGAACAATCCAGATCTGACATGCATATACACACAAGATCACTGTCCACCATACCTTTTCTCACACATCTATTGTGTTGCTCAAGTGTGTTTTTTAATATATTTATCCATCGTTGTCAGTACTAATGCACTTGCATACGCATTCACACATAGACGTACACTGTCAATTTATAAAATAAATATCTATGTAAATAGTTGTGTGATGTGCTTGCGTTAAGAAAGGCTTCGCTCTGGAGTCTCCTGTGTCTGATGTGCATGCACTATGGCGGCTATTAATAACAATAACATCCAGATTCATGGATTTTTCAAGGCTTGAAAACTCTGCACGTGCCGCCTCGCAATAACTGCACACATGTCGCTTATATTGTCATGCTAAACAGTGTGATTTTAATCATCAGTAATTCTAGGCTTGGAAAAAAAAACAGAGGAACTGTAACTGTGGTTACACTTCTGTTTATCTTTGCTCTTTCTCTCTTTTTTTTTTTTTTTTTTTATTTGGCTTCTCTCTCTATCCCTCTTCTCTCTTATAATTTGCTGGCTAAATTGTTAAAATGTAAAGCAAGCCTCTGACATGCCGCCTGTGCAGAAAACAAGACATAGAATAGACCCAGACGCAATCCCAAGTCCAGTAAGTGCCTCGTGTCTCTCTGCCGTTCTGTGTTGTTTTACTGTATTCCAATTTCTCTGTTCTTTACTCATACGGATGCCAATGACTCTGTCTAGATGAACAGAATATTTTCTTGTTCATATAGAGCTGACATAATAGCTTCTGTGTACCAGACACATCCTTAATGATTCTTAAAGGCATAGTCCACCCAAAAATTAAAATTCTGTTGTCATTTATTAATTCACATATGTGATCCTGGACCACAAAACCAGTCGTAAGTAGCACGGGTATATTTGTAGCAATAGCCAACAATACATTGTGTGGGTCAAAATGATAGATTTTTTTTTTTTTTTAATTTATGCCAAATATCGTTAGGTGATGAAGATATTTTGTAAATTTCCTACCGTAAATATATCTCAACTTCAGTTTTGATAATATGCATTGCTAAGAACATAATTTGGACAACTTTAAAGGTGATTTTCTCAAATTTTTTAATTTTTTTGCACCCTCAGATTCCAGATTTTCAAATAGTTGTATCTCTGCCAAATGTTGTCCTATCCTAACAAAGCATATATAAATGGACCGCTTATTTACTCAGCTTTTAGATGTATAAATCTCAGTTTAAAAAAAATTGACTCTTATGACGGGCTTTGTGGTCCAGGGTCACATTGTTCCAAAACAAGAACTTTATATCTTCTGTGGAACATAAAAGAAGATATTTTTTTGTCTATACAATGGAAGTCAATGGTTTGGTTCCCAAATTTTTTCAAAATATCTTTTTTTTTTTTTTCTACAAGGAAAAGAAAGGCATTCAGGTTCGTAAAGACAGAATTTAGATTTTTGGGTGGACTGTCCTTTTTAAATCATCATTGATTCTGGATATATGACTTTTTTTATTTATTTTTTTTTTTATTTTTTTTTTTATTATTATTTAGACTTTTTTTTTTTTTTTTAGACTGGTCATTGGTGTCCACACAAAACTGCTCGTATCTACACTCCTGCATGCAATATAGTAACAGCATGTGCATGACTGACACGTTCGTATTTATGGTTTATTTGGCTGTCTCTACTAAAAGCATTGTGTCCCATCATTTAAAGGTATATTCTGGGATAGATGCTACTCAAGCTCTTTGGGATGACAAAAGGGCAATAATAGAGCTGCAGGATTTACATCATTTTATTTGCCAACCTGGATACAACCTGGACTTTCCCTGATAAAAAGCCAATGGGGCTTTTCATTGGCTTTTGTATTGTTGCAGAAACTAAGTTGAAGTTTATGATTTCTACATGTTTTGTTCATCATCTCCATGAGTAGGGTATTACTGATATATTTCATGTCTTTTAATTACAGATCTTAAGGCGAACTGAAAACATTGACTTTGGGATTGCATATTTAAAAATGTTAACTCTTTCTTGGGTTTAGCACTCATACCTGCAGTACTCTATGCTCTTGTTGTGAAAGTCTGTGGGACTGCTCAGTAAAAAAAATGTTTGATATTAGAGCTAAACTGATGGGGACTGCATGTATCGGGTGTTGTCGATGAAGCTTAACTTGTTCAACCCTGAATATTCCTTTAATCTGTTTTAGATGATCAGATGTGGCTCTAATTTATACATTTACTGATCCTGTTTGGATTAGTTCTATACGAGCATAAAGAGATTTAACAGGTGAAAGGTCAGGGTGTGTTGTTTGTTCATGAATGAAGGTGTGTCACTCTTTCATAGGCTGTTGTTCGCTTTCTCAGATTCAGGTTATCGAGGATGATAAAGCAAACAAGGGAAGTGAACCTTTTACTACAGGGGTCAGAGGTCAAGCCCCACCTCTTGTCACCACAAAATTCCAAGTTAGAGATCAAGGTAAAAATACATTAGATTAGATACTTGGATGGAATCGGAATTACGGAATACTGTACAGTGCATGTATGTAAAACAATAGGCTTTATTCCAAATCAATGTATTATATTAATCTCTTCAAAGGGAATGCAAGTCCACGCTACATCCGTTGTACAGCCTACAACGTGCCCTGCAATTCCGACATGGCTAAACAGTCCCAGGTGCCCCTGGCTGCTGTCATTAAACCCTTGGCCCCTCTGCCTGCAGATGAGGTAAAATACTAGCACTACTGCATGTTGTTGTTGTTTTCCTTTAAAATGATTGCAGGAGGGTTTGTAGGTAATGGCATGTCATTCCTATTTACTCCCAGACACCACCATATCTTTTGGATCATGGAGAAAGTGGTCCCATCCGCTGTAATCGTTGTAAGGCCTATATGTGCCCGTACATGCAGTTTATCGAAGGTGGTCGTCGTTTCCAGTGTGGCTTCTGCAGCTGTGTCACCGAGGGTTAGTAATGCTACGATAGCGTGCTTATCATATTGAATTCATCCTAACTGATATCTAACGTTTTGGTTTCTGTTTTCCTTTCCCACTCCTAGTGCCTCCCCATTACTTCCAGCATCTGGATCACACAGGGAAGAGGGTGGACTGCTACGACCGACCGGAGCTCTCGATGGGCAGTTATGAGTTTATGGCTACTGTGGACTACTGTAAGGTACAGTATACGTTTCCATCTTGCCATTACAATCTCACCCAAAAATGAAAATTCTGTCCTTAATTGCTCACCCTCATATCAGTCCGAACCCATAAGACCTTCGTTCATCTTCGGGACATGAAGATATTTTTGATGAAATTCAAGAGCTTTCTGCAAGGCTCCCACCATGGTCAAGGCAATGAATCATTGTAAGGACGTTGTTAAAATAGTCCATGTGACATCAGTGGTTCAACCGTATTTTTTTTTTTAAGTTATAAGAATACTTTTTAATGTGCAAAGAAAACAAAAAAAAACATCTTTATTCAATGATTTCATCTCTCTCGGGTTTGGAACGACATGAGGGTGAGTAATTAATGACAGAATTTTCATTTTTGGGTGAACTGTCCCTTTAAGAAAATTCTGTGCTGATATGTATGGGATGTAATTTTAAATATAATTTATTGACAGAACAATAAGTTTCCTCAGCCACCAGCCTACATCTTCCTGATTGACGTGTCCTACAATGCTGTGAAGAATGGCATGGTGGGAATCGTATGTCAGGAGCTGAAGACACTGTTGGATTACTTGCCAAGGTAAGAGTTTAAACAAGACACAGTACAATCAGAATAACGAACATTAATTCATATTTGTTGAGAGATTGACATTGTCTATTTATTGTTCCTGCAGAGAGAATCCTGATGTGGAATCAAACATTCGAGTTGGCTTCGTCACCTACAATAAAGTGCTTCATTTCTATAATGTGAAGGCCTCCCTTGCACAGCCACAGATGATGGTTGTGTCGGATGTGGCTGACATGTTTGTGCCCCTACTGGATGGATTTCTGGTCAATGTCTCGGAGTCCAGGGTGGTTATTGAGAGGTAGCCTTCAGTTTTTGTACACTACAGTATAGGGCTGCACGATAAATCGCATGTGATTGTCATGCGCATCTCGTCAGTAAAGCCAGTTCTGTGATTAGTAGTAAATCTCCATCACGTGCATTCAGCTGGAGTGGCAATTAATACACAGAGCCGTAGATCACGGACAAGCTATGCTGTATCGTGTTCATAATCGCAGATGAATCGCATTAATATTGTGCAATATTTGTACTATTTAAAATAACTGCCTTCTATTTGAATATAGTTTAAAATATAATTTATTCCTGTGATCAAAGATCATTTTCAGCATCATTACTCCAGTCATATGATCCTTCTAATATGCTGATTTGCTGTACAAGAAACATTGTTATTATCATTATTATTATTATTATTATTATTATTATTATTATTATCAGTATTTAAACAGTTGAGTACTAGTCAAATATAGTCAAAATATTTAACAATTTTACTGTTTTTGCTGTATTTTGGACCAATTAAATTCAGACTTGGTGAGCAGAAGAGACTTCTTTAAAAAAAAAAAACATTACAAATCTTACTGTCCAAAAACTTTTGACTGGTAGTGTATGTGTTATTGTAACATCCATATTTTAGTAGAGTTTATCTATATACGCTAATGTAAAAGCTAGGATACCAGATTTTTTTTGACCATCAGTGTATTGATTAAGAAAATGTGTGTTGCCCCCAGTTTGTTGGATCAGATCCCTGAGATGTTTGCAGACACGCGGGAAACCGAGACTGTGTTTGGGCCTGTCATTCAGGCCGGGCTGGAAGCGCTCAAGGTATTTAATCTCATTGCATCAGCGCAAGTTTCATAGTTCACAGTCAGTGTACATCATATGAATGTTAATGATTCCCACAATGCACTGTGATTCAAAGTGATGTCTTGTAGTAATTAAATGGAGTATTTCTGTATAGTGTTAATGGAAGAAACTTTTCGGCGTGGAATCATTCGGTAACAGTGACATTTCTGCTTCGTCATCTAGGCTGCAGACTGTGCTGGAAAGCTCTTTGTTTTTCACTCGTCTCTTCCCATCGCTGAGGCTCCAGGCAAACTAAAGAACAGAGAGGATAAGAAACTAGTGGGCACTGATAAAGAAAAGGTATAATGACTTCTTTATCTCAAATCTCTACTGCTCTTTACATTGTGTCTGTCTCTGATAAATGCAATATTGAATGCACAGCAGCAGTTGAAAAAGTTTTGTCTCCATTGGGGATTTAGTTGGTAGTTTTAAAGGGCCCTCTCCATACGGCACATTGTGAAATTCCCATCTCCATTTCTTTTGCAGTCATTATTCCAGCCGCAAGTTAGTTTTTACAACACTCTAGCCAAGGAGTGTGTTGCACAGGGTTGCTGTGTGGACCTCTTCCTGTTTCCCAACCAGTATGTTGATGTAGCAACATTAGGGGTGGTCCCCACTTCAACGGGTGGCTCCATCTACAAATACACCTACTTCCAGGTAAGAGAGAACTATACAACCTATTTATTAATACCATACATGACCAGAGGAAATCTCCTTAACCAAAATGCACTGTGATTATACACACTATGGTTTGTTTCAGGCTCCATCTGACCAGGAACGTTTCCTCAACGACCTGAGGAGAGATGTGCAGAAGCAGGTGGGCTTTGATGCTGTGATGAGGGTCCGCACCAGCACAGGTGAATACACAACTCTATACATGCCATTTACCTACCACTATATATTTATTCACTACCGATTAGAAGCGAAGGGTCATCTAGTCATGTGACCTTCATCCACTACCTGTTGTATGTTGCATTTTTATCATCCGTTTTTAATGTACACATGTATAATGGAGTTTAACTTGTGTGTGGTGCTGTGGCAGGTATCCGGGCAACCGACTTCTTTGGTTCCTTCTACATGAGCAACACCACAGATGTAGAGCTGGCAGGACTAGACTGTGACAAGACCGTTACCGTGGAGTTCAGGCATGATGACAAGCTCAGCGAAGAGACTGGAGCTCTAATGCAGGTGTGTGTGTGTCTGTGTCTAGTATTGCGCACACACATGTGAAGTGTCTGCTACACTGAGTTCAGTCATCTCAACATTTAATGACTTCAGCTGCGCTGACCTTTTTTGTCTGTACTCTCTTTCTCTCGCTCTTCTATCAGTGTGCGGTTCTGTACACCAGCTGCAGTGGTCAGCGACGACTTCGGGTTCATAACATGGCAGTGAACTGCTGCTCTCAGCTGGCAGACCTGTACAGGAACTGTGAGACTGACACCATCATCAACTTCTTCGCCAAATATGGTGAGTCAAACCACACATCCTCTCACACCGCTCGGATAAACACCGCCTCACTGCTTCCTGCGCTAGCATTCTTGGGCCACTTGTTACACCAATGTAAAATTTTAGCATTTTTTTTTTTATTTTTTTTTTTATTTACTTGTTTGTGTTTTTAGTGGGTTTTGTTTTGTTGTTGTTGTTATTGTTTTCAAAAGCTGCTGCTTGTTGGGTTTTTTTTTTTTTTGTTTGTTTGTTTGTTTTTTTTATGATTACTTTTTATTTCTATTCAAAAGCTTTTGTTTTGGTGTTTTGTTTTGCTTTTTGTTCATGTTTCTTTTTTTTCTTTTTTGAAAACAACAGCTCCCTTCCCAGTCTCTCCACTTCATATAATAATACATCATTGTTTTGGTGTTTTTTTTTTGTTTTTTTTTAATTAAGTTTTATTTATGTTGTTGTTGTTGTTGTTGTTGTTGTTGTTGTTGTTATTATTATCATTATTATTTTCATTTTTATTTGATTTGCTTTTTTAAATTAAATTTATTTTTTTATATTCATTTTATTTTTATTTATTTATTTATTTATTTATTTATTTATTTTTTTTTTTAAAGCTTGTTTTGGTGTTTTGTTTTTCTTTTTTTTTCTTTTTTCCTAAAAACTACAGCTCCCTTACCAGTCTCCACATCATTTAATAAATACATCATTGTTCTGTTTTTTTTATTTTATTTTTTTGCTTTTTTAAATGTATTTATATTTATTTAATTTATCATTATTATTATTTTATTTGGCTTATATTTTGATGTTTTGTTTTGCTTTTTAATTTATTTTTGTATATTAATTTATTTCAAAAGCTTTTGTTTTGGCATTTTGTTTTGCTTTCTTTCTTACCTACCTCTCTTGAAATGTTAGTTAATCGTAATATATTTTCATGTAAAAGTTTTGAAGATAGTTTACTTTTTTAAAGATGTGTTCTGTGACCTGAGTTTATGGATTATATTCTTGTACGTGTTTACAGCATATCGAAGTGTACTCAGCAGTCCTACCAAGAATGTACGTGACAGTCTGGTGAATCAGTGTGCACAGATCTTAGCCTGTTACCGCAAGAACTGTGCTAGTCCATCTTCAGCAGGGCAGGTAACTATGAAAAATAATAGTGCCGTAACCAACACAAGTACTATTTATTAAAGATTGAATATCTTCCTACATCCTACATTGTGCTGATGATTTCTTATCTGTTTGTCTGCGTACAGCTGATTTTACCAGAATGTATGAAGCTGCTGCCTGTGTACCTGAACTGCGTATTGAAGAGCGACGTTCTGCAGCCCGGGGCGGACGTCTCCCTGGATGACCGTGCCTACCTGAGACAACTGGTCAGCACTATGGATGTATCTGAGAGTCATGTGTTCTTCTACCCTCGTCTGCTTCCACTGGTGAGGGACAAACACAATAATATCAGCCTGTTTGATATTGTAATTGAGCTGTGACTGTTATGATGTTCTCCGTTCTTCTACAGCAAAAGCTGGATGTTGAGAGCATGTCTCTGCCTGTGGCAGTGAGAGACTCAGAAGAGAGGCTGTCTAGAGGAGGAGTGTACCTGTTAGAGAACGGACTGAACATTTTCCTTTGGGTGGGAGTCAATGCACAGCAGGAGCTGCTTCAGAGCATCTTCGGCACACCGGCCTTCAGCCAGATAGACCCCAACATGGTACGACCCCTTATAAATGCTGAGAAAATAATATGCATGTATAGTGCAAATAAATAATTTAGTTTTTTCCTCATACAGAAGCAGTTACATAGCTCTAGTATTACTTATGAGCACATATGAAACTTGAATCCTTTACCTAGGATGCTTGACCTGTTTTTGCATGTTGCATTTCATTTTTTTTAAACTATGATGTGACCATTGGTGATTTTTATTGTGTGTTTTGCTGATTTAGACCTCTCTGCCGGCTTTGGATAATCCTTTTTCAAAGAGACTGAGGGAGATTATCGAGTCGGTCAGGGCACAGCGCTCACGATACATGAAGGTAAATACGTTACAGGGCTTGATATTATGCTTTTGCAGATATCTGTCATTCAAGCAGATGAAAAGATTGTTTACTTCCCTGAACGCTTGGGTCACTTGTGTTGATTTTTTTTTTTATTATTATTATTATTACCTCAGTACAGTAAAATTATTAGCAGATGAAAAAAGCATCAGGATGTCAAGATAATCCAGGAATTATGCATGACCTTGATTAAGGGGGGAAAAAAGGGAGTAGTTTTATGTCCAGATTAATGTTCGTCTGTGATTATTGGTCACTTGTGATTATAGGGTGACACTTGAGTTCTCATAAAAAAATGAATAAATAAAATAAACTTTTTTTTTTTTTTTGTATTTTTTATTTATTTACACTGCTGTTCAAAAGTTTGGCATCAGTAAGTTTTTTTTTTTTTTTTTTTAAAGAATTATGCTGATCAAGGTTGCATTTACTTCATAGAGTTTAAAATTATGGTTTTCTATTTTAATATGTTTAAAATGTAATTTATTCCTGTAAAGCAAAGGTGAATTTTCACCAGCCATGACTCCAGTCTTCAGTGTTACATGATCCTTCAAAATCATTCTAATATGCTGATTTATTATCAATGTTGGAAACAGTTCTGCTACTTAATATTTTTTTTTGGAACCTGTTATTGTTTTTTCAGGATTTTTTGATGAATAAAAAGAACAGCATTTATTCAAAATAGAAATCTTTTCTAAAAATATACAGAGAAAATCCTTGGAAATATCAATATTCCTTAACAGGTACTTGAAAAGTGCTTGAATTATTAAAAGACAATGTATCTTAAAGTGTTTAATTTTTTCAATAAGCACACATCTTTTCACACAGTTAAATTAATCATACTTTTTTTTGCCTTTTTCAGTTAATGTCATAAAACTATCCAAATCAGTTAAACCATTGTGTCGCAAAATGATTCACAGTTTCGAAGCGCTCCAATCAGGTTGTGTAGCATGAATCATTTGATTCAGATCAAGAATTCAAATCACGTATTGCGAATCATTTTATTTAGATCAGGACTTCGGAGCGGGCTCGCAAATCATTTGACTTAGATTGGAAATTTGTGTAGCGTAAATAATTTGATTCAGATCGGGACTTTGGAGCACATGTTGCAGATCATTTGATTTAGATCAGAATTTTGCGTAGGAAGAATCATTTGACTTAGATTGGAAACGTACGTATCGTGAAACATTTGATTCAGATCAGACTTCGGAGTGTGTATTGTGAATCGTTTGATATAGATCGGAACTTCGCGTAGCGTGAATCATTTGATTTTAGATTAGAAACGTACGTATCATGAATCATTTGGTTCAGATCAGACTTTGGAGCGTATGTTGTGAATCGTTTGATTTAGATTGGAACTTCGAGTAGCACGAATCATTTGATTTTAGATTGGAAATTTGTGTATTGTGAATAATCTGATTAAGATCGGGACTTCGGAGTGTGTATCACGAATCATTTTATTTGGATCGGAACTTCACGTAGCGCAAGTCATTTGATTTAGATTGGAACTTTGCGTATCGTGAATCATTTGATTCAGATCGGGGCTTCAGAGTGCGTATTATGAATCATTTTATTTTGATCGGAACTTCGCGTTGCACAAATCATTTGATTTAGATCAGGACTTCGGTGCGTTTTGCGAATCATTTGATTCCGTTTGGGACTTCGGAGTGTGTATCATGAATCATTTGGGCATTGAACAGGATTTCGAAGCAGTTTCGCAAATCTTTTTTCTTAAACAGTGGAAAACTTAACTCACATAAGAAAGATCTCTAATTGAAGTCCTTGAAAATTTCATCTGGAATTTCATTTTACATAGTATCTGTAGGAACCCTGAATACAAGTATTTTTGCTATCAATTGTTTATTAATTTATCGATAAAAGTATTAATTTCTTTAAAAAAAAAAAAAAAAAGAAGAAAAATCCTGACCACAAACTTTTAAATTTAAAATTTATATTTAAATATTAAAATTTCTGTTAAATAAATGCTGTTCTTTTTAACTTTTTTTTTTTTTTTAATTAAATAATCCTGAAAATAATAATAATAATAATAATCCTTGATGAGCATAATAAACTTCTATAAAAAACATTAAAAACCTTACTGATCCCAAACTTTTGAACCGCAGTGTATGTAGCTTTTGTTGGACTTTTATTGAATTTTATTTAAAATGTATATTTGGAATTTCACTACTTTTAATGTTATTAAACTTTCTCATTTTAAAAACCTGTCCAAGACTAAATGAATATAATTGTGAATAATCGTTGTCTTTCAGCTCATGGTGGTGAAACAGGAAGACAAGCTGGAGCTGATCTTCAAGCACTTCCTGGTGGAGGATAAGAGCAACAATGGCGGGGCCTCTTACGTGGACTTCCTGTGTCACATGCACAAGGAGATTCGTCAGCTCCTGAGCTAGGAGCATCAGGTCCCCCTCCCCTCTCCTCCCTTGGCTCTGTCCTCAGAAGCGCTTTAACTTTTTATTTAACATAATAAACAAAATCCCTTTGCCCATCATCTTCTCTCCCTCAAGTATAATCTCATCCACGTGACTCTTGAGGAAGAAGCCACCTTGTAAAGGAAATGTCGCTCCGTCAGATTACGGTGTTCTTTTGGTTTTAGTGGTGGAAGTTTTGCCCCGACCTTCTCCTCCTCCTCTCTTTTCGATGACAGGCTTATGAGACTACGCGTGTGTGTGCGTGTGATAGAGAGGGAGATATGCTGTTGATACCGCTCTACAGCTGAACTGGGATCAGGTTGTGAAGCCTTTGTGAAATGAACATCTTCAGAACAGCTACCAGGTTTTAGAGTGTGTTTGACTGTGAACGTCGATGTTGATTGTACTGGGTGTTCTGTGAGAAACACTAGCACTGATTAATGGTCTCTAGGTACCGAAGGACATACGAATAACCGCATTAGAAATTAATCTAGACCTACTCGAAATACAGTGAAATGAAATCCCTTATCTTATTCCTATATGAATCGAAAGATGTTTTAGAACAAATTAGATTCATGTCTATCCGATTATTTGTAATTTCTCTGCTTAATTTCTGTTTCCCTTTGATTTATCTCTCAACCTTGGCCTTACCGAAACTGTCTCTCCTTTTTCATTCGTTATTCTGTTGTCTAATTTTTGTCATTTTCACCTTTTTAAAGTGTGCAAAAAACCTAATAGACTCTATGGGAGTGTGAAGTGTGCTGTTAATCGTTCAAAATGTCTTTTACTCTGAGAAAACATTCGAAATAAAAGTCTATGCATCAACTTATCTTTAAAAGAACAAGGGAGAGCTGTTCAAAAAGCCTGAGCCGAATGTTGCGCTGCTTTTCTCCTTGCCATCGCCCTTGTTTTCTATAACAAGCAGATATGCCTAAAACTGATACGTTAGTGGCGTTTCAGCGTCCTGGTGAAGAATGTGGATCCCTGCGGACGCCCGGACAGGGAATTGAATTTCAGATGAGCCTCTGTGGAGGATGGGAGTTGTCAAAACCCTATAGATGGTTCAGTAATTGGGCAAGCATTCTGGCATTCATTCAGTTCCCTATTAAATTCTCTCGTTTTTTTTCTTTACTGTATGGTCTGTAAGAAACCTGTATACTACATGTGCTTGTTCATGTATCATTTATGATTTAATATTATGTTCTAAATCTGTTTAAAGGAGCAGGTGGCGTCTCTCTGCTCTAGGGTATTAATCTTTGTGCAATGGAAGCCTGTGCTGAGAGTGGAGTGCGGGACTCATTTAGAAACTGACCATTTCTAACCGGTTTTCCAAGCGAGCGCGTCAAGCACATGCGGAATTGTGACCTTACAAGCAATCAACACTGAATACCTTGTCATCACATTTATTACATGTACAGAATTAAAAATCACATTTTAAAAATGATGTCAAGCTAGTGTGCTTTGTTGAATCTTTAAGTGATCTGCATATGATGTTTGGGTGGGTTGAAGAATGATTCTTTTTTTTCCCCCTCTTTGTGCTTTTACAAGCTCATATTCTGAAATATATCTTTATCTAATACTACAAAGCTCTTTTATATAGAAGGGTGAGCTGGTGTGTGTTTATCAGAGGTGTATCCTAGTGAGGTTCTCTTTAGAATGGAGGGATCAGCCTTTGAGTTTACTTTTTTCATGTTTGTGTTTGTCTTTAACCCATACATGTTTTTGTTGGCCATAGACTCCTCAATGTCTTTCAGAGTTGTCTTCTTGTTTCATCTATGCCTCCTGACTGCAAATAAATACCTATATCAATTCATTGATTGACTCCTGCGCTCTTACAAATCCATCACCTTATTCTTCAACGCGGAGGTAAACCTATGGCAGACACTTCCGGTTCATTAGCCGCTATGGGGAAATAACGAGAAGAATAACAACGTAATTGTAAAACTGCACTACAAACCAGTGTGTTCATAACTTTCATAATTAAGATGCAGCTATCTGCAATATTAAGCAGCAAACGAGCCGTTTTGTACAGCTAAAATTAGCTAGATGGATGAGACCAGAAGCTAGACCCATAAAATATACAAATCGCAAAAATAAAGTGGATATGCAATTTACTTGATTCCGTATTAAAACTATATGATCAAATGCTGCAGAAATGTGAGGTAAAAGTCAAGCAAAATGGACATTGAGATTTGAGTTCTGGCCTAATTTTGATGTATTTGTTTCGGATGAGGTGGATCTTGTGTCGTGATCTCTGATCTTAATCCCGGCTCAAAGCACATTCCGTGTCCAGAGCATCAGACTCGCTTAAAATAAACCTTAAGCTGTGTTATGTAACCGAATGAGCCGGACTTTAGGGGGAGTGATGTGATTGTTGCATTAAAGGTTTGATTATTACCGTGGTTTCAAAGTTATACGCATCGTGGAGGCACGTTTTACACAGACGTCCACTATGTATACTACCGGTCAAAAAAATTGGGGTGTCAATTTTTTATTTGGAAAGAAATTGATTTTATTCATCAAGGACGCAGCGTCACTGTTGCCAAGTACACAGTTTTCCCGTGGAATTCGCCTATTTTAACACTGATGCTGCAGATTGTCCTTTATGCCCGCGGTTTGAAGAGACCCAAATAATGTGATATTTAGCTCCTGGAATGCAAATTGTATCAGGAGAACCCCCTCGAAACACGATTGGACTAGTTTTGAGGACCTATTGCGGGTTTTGTTGTTAAAACCTGGCAACCCTGCAGTAAATTGACGCTTCTCAAAGGCCGCAGTGAAAAATACATCGCGGAGCAAAGAGAAAACTGACAACGCGCCGACACACAAGACAAAGCCGGTTATTTTAGGTATGAAACAAAGTCTCAGCTTTCAAATTTTGTCATTTTTCAAAGAATTTAAACAATAAATACCGTTTTGTGGCTCTTCGTTGTGTCGTAAGTGGTGACAGATCGCTGTGACTAAAATGACAGATTCGGCGTTATGATTGGTCAGATCGCCTGTCAATCAAACTCCCTGCGAAGGGTCAATTGTTAAAAAAAAATGGGTATAAATACATTTAGATTTCATTACTAAAGAATAAGAATTATTATTGTCCTTTTGATCTTTATATTCATAAAAAAAATCCTCCAAAAAAACAACAGAACTCAATTTACAAATAATTTACTCATCCCCTTGTCATCCACGATGTTCATGTCTTTGTTTCTTCAGTCGTAAAGAAATTGTTTTTTCAGGAAAACATTTCAGCATTTTCTCCATATAATGGACTGCTATGGTGCCCCGATTTTGAACTTTCAAAATGCAATTTAAAAGCAGCTTCAAACGATCCCAAATGCGGTTGTAAACGATCCCAGCCAAGGAAGAAGGGTCTTATCTAGCAAAACGAATACAATACAATTATAAATACAATTTAAATACTTTTTATTCTCAAATGCTCGTCTTGCCTTGCAATCCTTGAACTCTGTGTACTCTGACAGTTAGGATATGTAGGGAAAATTCCGACCGTATTTTCTCTCTCAACTTCAAAAATCATTTCAAGATCATCCTACATCATTGCGGAAGTTCCGACCCAGTCTTTGCAAAGTGAACATGCAAAAAAGATCAAACACCCTTAAAAAAAAAAAGGTAAAACAGCGATATAGGACGATTTTGAAGTTGAGGGAGAACATGAGATGGCAGTTTTTCGACATACCCTAACTGTCATTAACCAGAACAAAAACAGTCCAAGCAGAGTAAGACAAGACCAGCGTTTGGCATTAAAAAGTATATAAATTGTATTATTTTTATTAAAATAACCGATCATTACGCTCAGCTGGGATCGTTT
>JAHKKF010526314.1:9954-27276 GCA_019740295.1 Labeo calbasu
GTGTAAAACAACACCCTTTTTACCTTGCCAAAATCAGCTCTGCAAAAATCATCCTGTTCTGGTCGAGGCTGCTTTAAATGTTAATGAGCTCTGCTCGGCCCGCCCCTCTCTTCTCTCTGTGGAGTGATGAGCCTGTTTACTTTAGCCATGTTTAGCCACTAAACTTGCTAACTAGCACATTATTAAGAAAGGTGACCACAAAGATTCATAAAAAAAACATTATACTCACTTCTGCTGTAGGTGAAGCTGGATCACGAATGATTCGCGCGAACATAGACGGATATGTGTATCTCGGGAGGCGCATTCCCTTCACAAACAAATCTAATTCACTGCATCTTCAGCGGCTCAGATGTCGAGTAAATGACGACCACTGTGTTCATTATCACATCCAGCAAAATAACACCTCAATCGCTCAATCTGAGATATTCTTGTCTAACTTACATCCCTCCTCCGGCATCGAAACAATGGAGATTGGACTGTTACAGCTGATGTAAGGCTAACTATCAACTATCATGAGAGCGGTCGGTGTGAGGCATCTGAGAATGGCTCGATTTGAAAAAGGGGATATTATTTTTACAGATAAATTAAAAACCACTGCATGGATTTTTTATCATTATATGGTAGATGTGTACATACACTACCAACACACATTAATGTTCAAACAACATGTAAAAGTGAACTTTGCATCCGATGACCCCTTTAATATTTCTATTTAACATCTTGCTTAGTATAAATGCTTGGAAATACTTAACATCTTTAATTCCACACATCATTTGGAGTGTGCATGCCATCCAATAATCGCACTAAGTTCCCTTTCGAGGAACTCAAACTGCATCCTCTAGGGGTCGCTATGGGGAATGCCATCTCCGTGACCCGTGTCTGAAGCCTATATACAAAAATGACAACAGTGTTGGCCGGCGACAGCCTATGAAGTCACTTCCAGTACGACTCGTCACTGCCGGTGCGTCACTACTGGTGCAACCACAGTATAAAACCTTTTTTGCGATATATGGGAGTTTTTGTGAGATGGCGTTCCCCATAGTGACCCCTAGAGGACGCAGTGTCTCGTTCCATTCTCAGGGAACCAGGGTTACATACGTAACCTGAGATGTTTTGTGCTTACTTTTAATCAGAAATAAAGTATCAGCTTTCAAATTCTGTGAATTCTATCACAAAATACAAATTATAAATGTGTTTTTTCAGCCACAGAAAGACGTCAGTAGGCTAAAACGCACAATTGTCACGTATAAAGTCACATTTACCTCAGGAAAGACATTCATTGTATATAAACTCGATAGTCAGCTAGAAAAAATAACTCTAGAGAGAAGCATTGTATTACATTCATTATATTTTACTTAACCTGTTGCCTTTATTTTTAGTCTGAAGAAACCTGCCATGTGAATGTGCAGGGAGATTTCAGATACAGAAGCACAGACTTGTTATATACGCTCAATGAAATTATTCCGCAGTGGCTTGACTTTTTATGATGTCTTGAGCAATTCAGCGTGGATGTCGTCTCAGCTATCAATGCGGGAGAATGCATCAGCGTGGATGTGCATCGTCTACTGTACATCAGGCGTAGTTGCGCCTGATCGTAGTTTTAGCTGGTGCAACAGATCTAAATATTTATCGTAAAGTTGCATGTTGCAAAGCCTAGCGCAGGGCTTACACCCAACTTTTTTTAAGTCTAGCTGGTGCAGCCGGCCCCTTGTCTGCAGGAGCCTACAGAAAGACTGTTTTTATCATCTCTAGCTCTGCATTCAAAATTACAACACCAGATTTCTCACAGACCTTTTACAGCTGCATCTACTTTGGACTTGCAGCCTGCAGACTGGAAGGAGACCAGCAGATGTCCTGGTGCAGCTGCAACAGCCTACAGAGAAACACTCTGAGGACCAGAGAGATGAGTTTACTGCTTTCCTTTCGTAATAACGTCTTCATAACCACCACAGGTCATGGAGTTTCTAGAAACCATCGTTACACAGGATAATAATGGGTAGGTGAACAGTTGACCCTATAGTCTGTTCCTCCATAAAGTATCAGCTTCATTCAATTCTGCCCAGTCGTTGGAGGCAGATTGCTGTCTGTCTAGGACAGGGGTGTCCAAATTCAGTTCTGGAGGGCCACTGTCCTGTAAAGTTTAACTCCAACTCGCCTTAACACACCTACCTTGAAGTTTCGTGCCTGTAAAACCTTGATTAGCCGGTTCAGGTGTGTTTAACTGGAGTTGGAGCTAAACTCTACCAGACAATGGGCCTCCAGGAGCAGGATTGGACACCCCTGGTCTAGGACCCAAGTCAAGGACTAGTAAGCAGGTAGGTAAGATCAATATTGATTTTTCCCATCTCAAGGACTGTACAGTATGATTAGTGTGTTACATTTGTTCAGTGTTATCTTGAGAACAACCCACCAAGTTGAATTTTATATAAAAGTGCAAGTTAACTCAATTTGTGAAACTTGCTAAAAACCAGATTTGCAGTGTAATTAAATGAGTTTAAAATCAGTAAGTAACAGCTCAAAGCACATTTTAACTCTTGAGAGATTGAGAGATTTATAAGTGAAGCAGAATACTTAATAAGAAATAATTTTATCCATTGAGAATTATTGAATTGCAAAAAGAGTGCGTTACATGCAAGAATTGAGCCAGGTGTTTCGAATAAAAGGCTTCAAGAGAGATTTGTGACATCAGTCAAAAAAGTAAAAAGAATAAGACCAGAAATGTGTTTATTAAAAAGTCAAAAGTCCATTCTGATTTCATGTTGACTTGAGTTGTTGAGTGGTAAATTCTGGAATATCCATATAAGTACAGTGCATGGATATTTTGGAGTCTGCATGTTTCTTGTAAATGTTGCATTTCACTCACATGCAGAAAACAGGAGGGGACGGGAAGAGATTGAGGGGGAAACACAGCCACTCTAATAGTGATTCATGCTTTTCGTCAGCCCGTTTGACAGCTCAGGTTCGATCCTCTGCTCACTGCGCTGTAACGCGATCACCGCCAACATTATCATAACAGCATGTTCGTGGTGTTTGGGTACTGACATATTGATCTGCCTGCCACTGAGGAGACATGATAGATTGGGCTTCCAGGGCCAACTCTAAAAAACAAGTGCTCCAAAAAGCGGGAATACAGGAAAGCTGTTTATGTAGTGGAAGCGGTAAGAGTTGCCCAGAGGACACAGGGGGCAGTACACCTGATTGCATTCTTGGGAGAAGACAGCCAAAAAGATTAAGACTCCATTAAGACTGTTTTGCCTGAAAAAAAGTTATAAGCAAGATGTTTTTTGAATTTCCAACCAACAAGCTGGACAGTGGTGACGCTTGGAAGGCTTGGTTAGTCCCTGTCATCCGGTCTGGATTGCTCTGGAATCCACCTTGCTCAAAAGCATGTCCTGGAAGGCATCCCGGGAGGCAGCGTTCGGGGTGTATAGCCAGCCTGAGCTACGTATTCTGCACTAACACCGGAGGAAACGGCAGCCGGCGGAGGTGACGGGGCTGCATTGTTCCGTAAGCCAGCTGACGGGAAGTGATTTAGCACCGGAGAGGCTCAGGGATTTAGGGTCAGGAGAGGAGTGCCACAGGCTGAGCCTCCAGCTCTCCACCCATAAGATGGTAGTATGAATCATTTCTGACCCAGACCTGACCCGGGCCTAGTAGCCCCTATATCCCTTTCCACCGACACGCACATGACAAATCTGGTGTTTATTTACTCGAAAAGAAAAAGGGTAAGGAGCAGCAGGGTGGAAGAGGAAAAAGTCCCGAAAATCAATACAGGAGTTACGGAGACATGGCCCCTGATCAGAGTTTTTCCAGAGGCTTTTAGGGAGGGTCTTCTAGTGCGCTCGGAGAAACTGATTCATAAGCATCTTTATATAGATACAACTTGGTGCTGATGAAGATGGTCAAGTGAAAAACTCTGAGAGACGAACAAAATCTCTTTAACATTTCAACTGTTTCTCCTAGGAAGCATTGAGATCAGATACAGACTTTCCAGCTTCTCAGATGATCTCCTGCAAAAACACAAACCAGAAGTCTCACTCGTGTCCTATAGCAGATCCTGGAAGCCCCAACACTGCACATTTTGTACGTTTACTTATCAAATACACCTGATTCAGGACAGTAGCTCATAAAGACTCCAACACCTGAAATGGGCAACCTGATCTCATGACGAAAACATACCCAAGGATTCCATATCCTAAGTCCAATTTCATGTCAGCTGAGCTAGAGAGCAAGCTTATTGTGTCTGTACCATTTTTGATACCCTGCCAAATTATTAACCCCCCTCGTAGAAATCACTACATGATTGCCTAACAATAACTCCACTCCTAATCCTAACCCCTCCCCAACACCTAACCCTAAACATATCAATACTAGGGGGGTAGTAATCTAGCAAAGGTCAGAATTTGGCACAACACCAGAAAGCGAAACATATGGACCTGTAATCATAACTGTACAAAAGTATTCATTTCTGTTGGAAACTGCAGTGATATGTAGTTACTGGCAGTGGTCGAACTGTAAAAGATAATATTTTGTTGAATGTGTTTTTATGCTGGCACCTAGGGTGGTTTAGGAGTGTCTATAAATATATGTGATAAAAATGTTAAATATAAAGATATAAATAAATATGACAATAAAACTGCCAGTAGCTGGCAGCAAGGCTTTGTTTTAATAAATTATTATTTAATAAATGATTCGTTCAAAACGGCTGATTCAATTAGAAACGAAACAAGTGAGTCCATCTGAATGGACCGTTGAATCGCTGGCTCACTGAAAAACAGATTAATTCAAGGAACGAAACACTGTGTTGTTCTGCATTGTTGTTTAAAGTGACTAGCACATCTGTGTTCATGCACGTGTGCTGATATTCAGAAAAGTACATTGCTTGTGCAATGAATATAAAAATGTAAATCAATTTTTTTAATTGTTCGAATTATAAGGGCATTTTAACTGCTTCTGGACAAAGACAATTGTGTTTTTTTTGCAAAGTTGGTGACATAGTCTACTCGACGATGTCAGCTCTCCAATCATCTCACAATCACACATACAGCATAATAATATGTCAGGGTAATCTGTTTAAATTCTAATAAAAAAATTCATACCATGAACTTCAAAAGTTGCACTTGAAAAATTACAAAAACTTGCTTCAGCTTATGCGCAGCTTGTTACAGTACCGAGTAACTAATCGCCGTTATTTCGTTTGTAAATAATAGTAGAGAATTTCAACATCTAATTTCCATGATAAGTTTTACGTAATACATAACATTTATTATCCAAAGGGAATAGTAAAGGGGGATAATGTCATTTTTTTCAACCGGGGGATGCCATACGCATTTCACATCTTGTGAAAAAGTTCCCACAGGTACGTTTTTGTCATGAGATCAGGTAGGAAATGGGTGTATTAGACAAACGAGACATGCAAAAGAAACAGGGTTGAGAACCACTAGCTGGAAACTTACAGTTTCAGAAAAAATCTTAAGAATATCTCAAATTGTTCACAGAAGTCTAAAGTCAAAAAACAGACATTTCAATATGAAGGTTTCATATGTTCTTCAAATGTATGAACATATCAGATGTTTCTAATCAAGTTCTTCTTAGAGCAAATGATCAGAGCTGCTATCCACCTTCATAACTACAGAGCAGTGTTGTAGTATTCAATAGCGGGAGCACGTCTTGTGTACTATTGTACAGCACTGTGGATACATTTGTTCTGTGTGCTCTGTGCTATCATGTCTCTGCACTGTATAAAAAAATTCCGTAAAATTTAAGGTAATAAACCAACAGCTGTGGTTACCGTAATTTTACCATAAAAAAAATACACGCTAGCAACGTTTTACGGTTTTTACTTAAATTTACAGGTAAATACCGTAATTTCATTAACTGATATAATGTTAATATACCAACCTATTGAAGTACTGAAATCTGTTTTGTACCTTTAAAATACACTGATAACCACCAAAAGCAGGTGGTGATGAGAAAGCTCCATCGGAGGAAACATTCACCACAGTTTCCATAGATCTACTCGTTATATGCACAAATAAAAGCCTAATCGTGTGTGTGTGTGTGTGTGTTTGTTGAATTTCTGACTAATAAATTAATTTACCCATTAAACAGTACCATTAAATGCCAGTACGAATATCAACATGATGTAATAGAAGAATAATGTACACATATATTAATTGTGTATGGCAAATATTTAATTTTCCTGAAATAATTTGTATTCTTCATATTACTTGTATGACTGGGTATTAAAAAATGTAATTATTAAAGGAGTCCCAATGAAAATGTACTGGCAAAGTAAGATCTGGGGGTTGAACATTACGACATACAAAGTGTGTCGCGCACATGACTGGACAGAAAGTGAGGCTTCTACGAATTCTACTTTAACAAGCCCACTAGTTGCCATTCATTTAAGATTTAGCTATCCAAACTTGTTAACGATGTGGGAACACAAAATCGAACAGCATATGTTGTGCCTAAGAACCGTAGTGACATCTCTCATAAAGGCTTGCAACTTTACAAAGTAAACAATGGTCCAAAAAACACTTAGCCTCTTCGCTAATTAGCACACAAAATTCCATTGGTATACTAGGTCCGCCGCCTCACCAGAAGTTGTACCCACGTTCTTTTTTTACATTAGTGCCCCCCGGGAACTTGTGGATACTGTCTGAAATGTTCAGATTGTCTTCTAGTCTCAGTCTTAACTCACATTTAAAGGGATAGTTCAAAAATGAAAATTCTGTCAGTAATTAGTCACTTTCATGTCATTCTAAACCTGTAAGATCATTGTTCATCTTCAGAGCACAAATTAAGATATTTTCGATGAAATCCGAGAGCTTTCTGACCTTGCATAGACAGCAAAACAACTGACACGTTCAAAGCAAATGTAGTAAGGACATAAATAGTTCAAATAGTTAAAACAGTGCATGTGACATCAGTGGTTCAACCTTAATATTATGAAGCTAAAAGAATACTATTTCTGCACAAAAATAATGACTTTATTTAACATTTTTTTCTCTTCCATTTCAGTCTCCACTGCGCGTTCAATGTTCCTGTAGCTTCATAAAATTAAGGTTGAACCACTGATGTCACATGGACTATTTTAACAATGTCTTGCTACCTTTCTGGACCTTGAACATCGTAATTGCGTTGCTGTCTGTGCAGGGTCAGAAAGCTCATCAAAAATATCTTAATTCGTGTTCCTAAGAATAACAAAGGTCTTATGGGTTTGGAACAACATGAGGGTGAGTGATTAATGACAGAAATTTCATTTTGGGGTGATCTCTCCCTTTAGGGTGACGTACTCAGGTCTTGACCTGGAATCGAATGAGCTGGTCTCAACTACAGCACTGATACACATCTCTATACTGTCTATACTGTATGTCAGCAATTGTCTCCTTTGAGTCTACTTAAAAGAAAAAGTTCTGTAGTTGTTCGACTGACAGCAATTGTGTTGATTACAACAAAAAATAATTTGTAGGTGTTCCGCATTTTCTTCCTCATCAGCAGTGTTGGGCATGTTACTAGTAATTAGTTATAGTTACTAGTTACTTTTCACAAATAGTAACTGACATTATAAAAGCAACTAATTACCAGGTAAAGTAACTACTGTGTTACTTAAAAAAAAAAAAAATTCAAATATGTCAAATAACTTGTATCCTGTGTTACTGAACACTTCTCCTTTGCCAAGATAATCCATCCACCTCACAGGTGTGGCACATCAAGATGCTGATTAGACAGCATGATTATTGCACAGGTGTGCCTTAGGCTGGCCACAATAAAAGGCCACTCTAAAATGTGCAGTTTTATCGCTCAGCACAATGACACAGATGTCGCTAGTTTTGAGGGAGCGTGCAGTTGGCATGCTGACTGCAGGAATGTCCACCAGAGCTGTTGCCCATGAATTAAATGTTCATTTCTCTACCATAAGCTGTCTCCAAAGGCGTTTCAGAGAATTTGGCAGTACATCCAACCGGCCTCACAACCGCAGACCACGTGTATCCACACCAGCCCAGGACGTCCACATCCAGCATTTTCACCTCCAAGATCGTCTGAGACCAGTCACCCGGACAGCTGCTGCAACAATCGGTTTGCATAACCAAAAAATTTCTGCACAAACTGTCCGAAAACATCTCAGGGAAGCTCATCTGCATGCTTCTTGTCCTCATCGGGGTCTTGACCTGACTTCATCATCGTAACCGACTTGAGTGGGCAAATGCTCACATTCAATGGTGTCTGGCACTTTGGAGAGGTGTTCTCTTCACGGATGAATCCCGGTTTTCACTGTACAGGGCAAATGACAGACAGCATGTATGGCGTCATGTGGGTGAGCGGTTTGCTGATGTTTGACGTTGTGGATCAGTGGTGGCGGTGGGGTTATGGTATGGGCAGGTGTATGTTTTGTACAACGAGCACAGGTGCATTTTATTGATGGCATTTTGAATGCATAGAGATACCGTGACGAGATCCTAAGGCCCATTGTTGTGCCATTCATCCACGACCATCACCTCATGTTGCAGCATGATAATGCACAGCCCCGTGTTGCAAGGATTGAAGAGGAGTGGACCAACATTCCACAGGACACAATCAACAACCTGATCAACTCTATGTGAAGGAGATGTATTACACTTCGTGAGGCAAATGGTGGTTACACCAGATACTGACTGGTTTTCGGATGCTTTGGATAACCCGGACCCCCCAGACCCCTCAGACCCCTCCCAATACAGTAAAACTACACATTTTAGAGTGGCCTTTTATTGTGGCCAGCTTAAGGCACACCTGTGCAATAATCATGCTGTCTAATCAGCATCTTGATATGCCACACCTGTGAGGTGGATGGATTATCTCGGCAAAGGAGAAGTGCTCACTAACACAGATTTAGACAGATTTGTGAACAATATTTGAGAGAAATAGGCCTTTTGTGTACATAAAAAAAGTCTTAGATTTTTGAGTTCAGCTCATGAAAAATGGGGGCAAAAACAAAAGTGTTGCGTTTATAATTTTGGTCAGTGTATAAAGCTTAATGACACAGTTTTTAAAATATCTAAATGTACACTTGGCCTCAGTCAGTCAAGCATTATAATATGACATTAGGATAATTTAGCATTAAACTTTAGTAGTTAGAACTTTAAAACAACCATGTATGAATGCATATTTGTCATACTGACTGAACTTAGAAGTGGTGGTGGTGCTTAAGATATAGTAAAATTATTATTTCCATAAAAAAGGGGAAAAAAAATAAAAATAACACTTAAAAGATAACAATACTACTACGAATTCTACTACTAAAAACAATATAAAACTCACTAAAGATTAATGAGCTGCTGGGTTCAAGAATATTAATCACGTTGTCTGCATTCGCTTGAACTGATTTGCTAAAATCAGAACATGGACGATAATAGGTGAGTGCCAGCCAATGAGACTGCTGTTTGCGCATTAATTCAGCTAATGAAAATACAGCAAAGAATATCGTTTACATGTAGCGCGTCCATTCTGTGTGGTATATAAGACTCTCTCACTCTGTATCTTTCTTAGCGTGTGTGTGAGAAAAAGTGACGGCTAGTTGTGCCTTCACACTAGAGTTTACGGTTCGTCAAATGCAGGTACGCTGACAAACTGAAAAATAAAATTATAATATTATAATAAATTATAGTAACACCACATTTTATTGTCAGTAACGGGAAAAACAGTCATTCGTTTGATTACTCGTTACTGAAAAAGATAACACCGTTAGTAACGCCATTTGTTTATAATGCCGTTATTCCCATCACTGGGCATCAGTTCAGTCACATCAGTTTACCGACCATTTTGGTGTTTTAGCCATGGTGACAAAGTTGTAAAATGTAAAACTTTAGACAGAAAATGTTATTTATATACCTTTTAAACAGGGTGTATTTTAGCATTTGTGACCCTGAACCACAAAACCAGTCTTAAGTAGCACGGTATATTTGTAGCAATAGCCAAAAATACATTGTATGGGTCAAAATGTTCGATTTTTCTTTTATGCCAAAAATCGTTAGCATATTAAATAAAGATCATGTTCCATGAAGATTTTTTGTAAACTTCCTACTGTAAATATATCAAAACTTAATTTTTATTTAGTAATATGCTTTGCTAAGAACTTCATTTGGACAACTTTAAATGGGATTTTCTTAGATTTTTTCCACCCTCAGATTACAGATTTCCAAAGAGTTGTATAACAACTAACAAACCAGTCCTTACAAATCATACATCAATGGAAAGCTTATTTATTCAGCTTTCAGACAATGTAATTGACCCTTATGACTGGTTTTGTGGTCCAGGGTCACATTTATATATTGGCTCCATTGTAAGTGTTACATTTTTGCTTTTTTCAACGAAAAAATATCTGTAGTAATCAACATTGTGCCAAAAAATGCAGTTGACTGAGTTCAGTTGTGTTAAACTTGGAATAGAAACCTCTCAGACAAAGAAGATATTTAAATGAAAAACTTCACAGCTCGACTCTGAGTGATGAAATATTCTTTTGAGTTTCTTTGAAACATTTTTCTACAACTGTAAATTATTTAGAGACTTCAAACTTTAAAAACAATCTTGATAGTTAAAAGGTCAGATAAACACAGTATTAAAAATAAATTCACTGAACACTCTCTGCGGTACAAACACAAGCTAACGACACAAGGGTCAACGTGATGGGCTGGTAATATTGATTTCTCTCGTCTCTGACGGACAGCTTTGAAAAAAATACACAGACGTCCTGTCCTGTCCTGTCCTGGCCTCCGTGTCAAATCAACAGATCAACACATCAGAGCGTTCCTCCGTCTGACGAAGACAAAAACAGCCCTGCCCAGGGAAGAAAAAAGAGCAGCCGTCAAGGCTCCCGTCATATTTCACATCACCCCGCCGTCGCCGCTCCAAAAATTGTGGCGAAGGAGAGTGTAAAGTGCCGTAAAATGGGAAGTAATCTTCAACTATTTTCTGCTCAGGAGCGCCCCGTTCTACACACCCCTCACCCCCCGGCCCGCTCTCCTCTGCCTCCCCCGGCCTCAACAAGACAAATGGGCACGAGCGGATGACAGAGCGCCTGGCCCACAAATCACCCTGCGCTGGCCCGTCCAGTGCTCCCCCCTGCCGGCCCGCTCCATTACTCATCAGCATGCAGGGAGCAGCAGCCCGCTGCCGTAATTAGACAAGGACAAATAGCCGGCCGCGGACACGATGGGTCCGTCCACTAAAAAAAGGGGCCCTTTTCCGTGCAGGCCGTTGGAGTGAGGGGATCAGGGACGGGGATGCCGACCATCCGTGACTGGTTTTCTGTCCGGGTCTTGCCCTGAACGTGGCCTGCTGCGTGACGGGGCGACCCCGGCGTGACCCGAGATCTGAGCCTGATCCGATTGGACCTTGACACTGTGGAGATTTGAGGGCCAGATTTGACAGAACGAGGATTGCACTGTACACCTGCCATGACCAGACAAGATTTGCTTTGCTTTTATGTATATTCATAATGTTTAAATATAAGGTTAGATGCCCTTCATCTTTAACTTTCCTCTTAAACATCGTTAACCATCACAAAATCTTAACATGTACTGAACCGATTTATTCCATCTGAAACTTTTTTCATTAGAATAAAGGGTAAAACTTTATTTTAAGGTGTAGTATTTAATTCTGCATAAATACAAACACCTGACCATGACAATATACTAAATACATGTATGATTATGATTATTACTATTAAGTGATCTGTGAATTTATTTTATTTTAACATTAATTTGTTGATTTGAGTCAGTCATTTACTTAGATTTGTACAGTAACAAATATTGTTTTAATTTGTGAAAAATTATACCCTCAGAATTGGGGCAGAAAGCCCCCAGTGGCTTGTTGTTGCTCGTGTGTTTATTATTTAATTTAATAATTATTATAACTAATGGCATTGATTTTATATGTGCATTTCAAACATCTTCATTATTCATCATAACCTATAGACCAGTAAATAATTCAGTTTAATTTCAGTCTGTTGGTATCTGACATCCCATTATTAAACATTATGCTATATTTCAGATAATAAATTAATTCAAATTAATAATTGTATCTTCTCGAATTGTGGCATTTGATTCAGTTACACATATTTGCATAGACAATTTGATTTAGTATTAAAATAAATCATTAAAATGACATCAGACAGCTTTTTCTATATCCTCATTAAAATAAACTAAAACAAATCAAATTTTGAATATGAAAATCCATCCCTGAAAAGTCACTTTTTAATAATCAACTGTGAGACAATGTCCAAAAAACAATAATATAAAAACATAATCTCATGTGTGATGAAAAAAAGTTTTACAGTTGCAATTACAAGAATGAACACACCATAGGTGTAATATATTGCAAAGAGAAAATGCATTGAAATGCATGATATCCTGTCTTCATTTATACACTCAGTGGTTGTTCACTCAAATACACATAGTGCTGTTTCTCTTTCTATATCAGTTTAACACCTGTAGTGTCTTATTTCCAGGTGTCGGGTCGCTGTGGGTCTCTCAGCTGGAGGCCCCTGACAGTCAAAGGGCCCGGGTCACTGACCCTGTTGGCCTGATCTGTAATGTGTCCTTGGAAATATCATGATCGTGACTAACAATTTCTCACAGAACAACTGTGTGTATTTATTTTAAGTTATACGTTAGTACTTGTGACTGTTAATAATAAAAACATAGAATAAAAATAAATTAATTACATTACTTGCTGGAAAAATAGTTTTTTATGTTTTTTAGTATGACCAGATCTAACTTTAACATATCATATCTTTTATCTTATTTTTAAAATGACTGAGCACTTGCAGCCACACAACTTTAAATGGTTAATTGCTGCTTATTACATTTCTATTTTCTTCTTTTTTCCCCACAAGCATACTAAAAAACAACAAATTGGCGAATTATTTTGGGGCCCTGTCCAAAAAATGTTGTCCTGATGTTGGCCCGATAAACTTCACAATTAAAACATATCTAGAAAATGATAACATGCGTTGAAATGATGAGATACCAAGTCATAATTATGAGGGGGGAAAAAAGTCAAAATTGTGAAACAAAAACTCTTTTAAAAAAAGTTATAATTTAATTTTTCGTCATTATTGTGATCTTATTTCATCATTTTTTGTCATAATTATGACTATATCAATTGTATTTTGGAAATTTTAGACATTATCATATAATTTTTTTGTGTCATAATTGTATTTTGTCATTTTTTTTATCTCATAAGTATGACTTTTTATCTCATAAATTCTTACTTTTCATAATCATGACTTGCTGTAGTATCTCACATTCTTTTACTTTTTTAAGTCATAATTGTGACTTTTTGTCAATTTTTTTTTTTTAATCATTCAACTTTTGCATTTTTGTCATAATTATGTTTTTAATGTCATAATTTAAACTTTGTCATAATTTTGAATTTTTGTTAGAATTATTTTTATTGTCATCATTTTTTGACTTTTTTATCTCATAATCATAACTTAGTATCTCAATTTTGACTTTTAATGTCATAATGTATAGGGTACAGCGGGGCTAAAAGCGCCTTGATATTATTTTCCTCTAAATCACTAGATGGCAGAAAAACGTGGCGTAAAACTTTACAAAACATTTGCTTTTCAAGATACATGTGCAAATTTGTCTGATCCTTGACACGATCACAGGCAGCAGCGCAAAGTCAATTCTGTGCTTACTTTATCTAATATTTGATGTTTTTAAAAATGTTGTAGATTGAAGCAGCAAATAAAAATTGCTAAAATTATTCAATATATCTTAGACAAAGGTCTTCTTAATGATTTTCAGTTTTGTTTAAGACAATTAAAACAGCAGTTTTCAAATAACAAAAAAAATATATGTAAAAGTATGGCATTCAGAGTAAAAAGCACCTCTGCTATTGGGGCTAAATAATTAACATGATAATTAATAGATGGCTGACTTTTCCATTTGTTGACATGACATGGTTAGATTCAGATGGTAAATATATTATGTTGTGTGTCCATCATAAAGATAATCACCATGTTTAGAATAAAAATATCATATTTAAAAACATGATATTAATCATATTATATCATAAAATATCATTTGTTCTTACCATTGTAAATCTATATTAAATTATTATGGGATCTCTTTCAGTATCTGTACATTTTAAAATGATTTTGTTTCTATATTAAAAATATACGTTTTATATTAACATATTTTAATGACAATATATTTATTGAACAAAATTAATTATTTTATTTATCAAAATAAGCAGAAAATAGTACAAACTTTGTTTTGAACAAGCATTAACATGTATTATTTAAAAAAAAAAAAAACATTATTTTAGCTAAAGTATTTGTATCAATACTGTGTGCCATTTACCCCATGTGTGGTGTAAAGGCCCCCTTGCTACCTCATGATTTTTATGATTTTTAAACAATTTAAACGACTTGATTTTAAACGAAATCTGTTGTTCCATAAATGTTCAGTACAAACGTAAATATTTTTCTGCAATCATACACTTTGGGTGCAGTGAAAAGCACTTTCTTTTCGTAGAATGTGCCTTTAGCCCTGTTCTACCATAATAATTACATAATTTACATAATTATTACATCATTATTACTCAGTAAAGTTCATAATTATGATTTACCAAAGCACAAAGAAGGACATTGTTCCTGTGACTAAACATCACATTCATTAAACAAAATAAGAAAACCGCCATAAGTTTATCAATCTGCAGCCAAAGCAATAAAAGATTTCTGAATGCATTAAGCGAAGCTTTAGAAAGCTAGAATTAGCAAAACTACAGTGGGCCGGTGAGAGCAGAGGGAAACAGTCACGGCCAGAGCCGTCAACCATATAGAAAATGCTATTTCTGTTCGACAAAATAAGTCCCAGTTAAATCCACAGAGGAGGTCGCACAGATTGCTCCGAGAGGCCCAACTCAATATGTGACATTAGGGATGAGGGTCCCGGCAGAGAGGAACTGACCAGCAAACACGCGGCACGCTGGAGCAAACGCTATCGATCCCGCCTTAATTTCCTAATTATTTTCCTATTGGATTTCTGATTTCATAATCGTCATCACGACACATTACCAGAAACCCAAAACCCAAGCAGGATTTTTCTGCCACGGTAAACATTTTCAGTAAAACTAAAAAAAAAGCTGTGGAACGAAGCTGTATATTCAATTTCTCAGGCCAGCTGGTGGATTCGACCCCCTCACGCCACCCCACCCGTCCGCGTTTCCGTTTTTGCAAACACAGAACTCTTGGAAAGCATATACTGCACAACAGTTGTGCTTAAGGAAATGTAAAAAAGCTGTTTCTTGTGCTGACGGCTTCGCTAATGTAGATGTTTAGCATTGCACATTTTCTGCTTGATCTGATCCTGTGTGGGATTATCACAACAGTTCGCTTGCTGCGTTTTGTTAACTTTCGGAGGGAAAACTCAGCGTGGGGCGGTTGAGAAACACCGGACCATCCATCTTGAACATCTTGTTCTCGTGGCCTGTACGGGAAACGTAAAACGAAACCGCCAGGCTGAGTCGGGATGAGAACATAATGATGCCTCTTCCTTAAAAACATCAGTCATTTCCTCAAACCGTCCCATAATACGTAACAACGTTTCAACACCTTGTTTGACTGGTCCTCATTTCCCAGAACTCAAGCGTGTACACTAGAAATATGCGAGCTGCAGTTGTCATCTGCATCACTTCTGTTGACGTAAATGAGGATGACTGATTGAAGCATGCAAACATAATTACACCGATGAAAATTCACAGCTAAACGACTTCCTCTAACAGCCTGAAAAGACACCTGACAGGATGCCTTCTCTTCTGTTCGGGAAGGATCGGCTGGAACCTGGAACTCGAGGAAATTCCGACGGATCTATAGAGGAATTCTGGGAAGTGTGGCTTTGGAACTCGAGGAAATTCCGACGGATCTATAGAGGAATTTTGGGAAGTGTGGCTTTGCCGTAGCGTGCCAGGTTTAGGGCACGGGGCCTTCGATTGTGAATTCGATCCTGACAGGCCCATGAGAGAGTTCCTCTCTGGATTTGATCCAGGAGGAGGAGAGCGCTCGTCTCTGTATGGCCGTTTGACCGTGAGCGATCGGAGCCGAAGCTCCAGAGAATAATTACAGACGTGGTTTTCCGCAGATGTTTGTGGGAAAGAAAACATATTTGTAGGCTGAAAAAGGAATGCATTTCATTGAACTTTAAGTTAAATCCTACATATTAAGTTTTCATCCTTCTTCTCCGGGATTTAGGGGACATTTCGGGCCACTGCTGGACGGGATCTGAAACTCACCAATTTGTGTATAATCATCCTGCGGTCTCTTCCCAGCAGCACTGCACTGACATTTACTGTTTCCACCATCTGTCCACTTATTAAATTCACTCCTACGTCAGCTAGACTTTTAACAGCCACCCTTCTGTAAAGATACGTGGATGTACAGATCTGCGTATAAACGAACAAACAGATTCTACTATGTTTTCTTAATTCACAAAATTATTCTAAACACATAAGGCACATATAAAAATGTAGAAATGTCTTTGCTAATGGTGTCAGAATTAGCGCGTTGACGCAGGCGATTAATTTTTTTCATTTAACGCGTTAAAAATATTTAACGCAATTAACGCAGGGGCGGGGCTACGTTTGGCCACCCCACCCACAACCACTTAAGAATTGCTTTTTTTTTAGACGCAGAACGTAATAACGGGCACATCAAACAGTAGACTTTTCAGACGCGCGCTCCAACGTCACCTCAGGAACAGGCGGGAGTCAAACGAGCGCGGAAACGGTACCGGTGATGAGGAGCTTCAGTAGAACATCAGTGAACTGCGGTCAGATGAGTTGTTGTCAGGTCATATGTCAGTAAAAACGAATCTTCCTGTCCTGTCAGTCGTTATACTGTGCTCGTAGCGCGTGCTCGTCAAGCGCACGCACAAATATGCCGGCGCGCTGTATTAGGCTATAGCCTATTAAAGCGCTGTATCATATTCAAACCCAAATTAAACAACTAGTATGTATGTAGGGTGCGTGGGGCACAAACCAAAGCGCCTGGTTTAAATATTTCTACACACGCAGGCCTAACCCAATTTACGGCGTTTACTAGTTGCCATAGCAACACTACAGACAAAAAAGTGCGCCAAAATTCAAAAGCCTTTTCAAGATATCGCTGAATATTTATTTTACCATAGTAAAAGTACATTTCTGACTGAAGTTTTTCATCTCAGTTTTTAGTATTTATTCAAAATGAGACAAATCTGCTATTATTTTAATCTTCAATCTGTTGTTTATCAGTTTAGATAAACGAACCACGAACCAGTTTTATATTCCAGTCGC
>JAHKKF010526315.1:0-19539 GCA_019740295.1 Labeo calbasu
ACAGCTATTTAATTGTTTTTTATTTTTTACTACATTGTTTTAATAATAAAATATTAAAACTAATGTTTATTATTATTATTATTATTATTAATAATAATGATAACAATAATAATTTCTTTACTTTTATTGTAATATTTATACTATTTATTATTGTATTAACATTTTATTTAATATGTTTATTAAAATGTAAATAATTATAAGAAATTGATATTGAAATATTTATTATTATACTATTTTTATTTTTAATATTAATAATAGTAAAATATTATTATTATTAATAATGTTAACAATACATTTATATTTATTGTAATATCTATATTTGTTATTGTATTAATATATTTTATTTAATATACGTTTATTAAAATGTACATACTTATAATAAAAAAATTGATATTGAAATATTTGTATTTATTATTACACTACCTACTTTTTATTTGTAATAATAGAATATTAAAAATAATGTTTATTAATTATTAATAATAACGATAATAATAATACATTTATTATTGTGCTATTTCATATATTTAATATGTTTATTAAAATGTTAAAATGTATACACACAAACACACACACATTTTAATAAACATATAATATACATCTATTTTAATAATAATAAAAACAATGTTCATAATTATTATTAATAAATAGATATGTATTGTAATATTTATATTATTCATTATTGTACTATTTCATATATTTTAATAATAAAATACTCTATATTATTATTTAAAATGCAATATTATTATTATTATTATTATTATTATTATTATTATTATTATTATAATACAATGTTCCTGGTTCCAGGTTATCCTACCTGTTGAGGGCCCTGTCCAAATATTCTTTTTTTTATAACAGTTTATTTGAATTTACAGTTAATTTTATTTAATTTTTCATGCCACGTTTGGATCCTACACTCCTGCACATCTCGCTAAGCTTTACTTTATTCCTCACCTGCAATCATGTCGTCGACGGAGCTCATCTTCTGCAGCACCTGCTGGATGAGCCCCACCTCGGTGCTGGTCTGTAGGTTGCGAACGCTCTTCCGCAGGATAGCTGTGAACATGCTCCAGATCTCCGCCTGACAGGTGACGTCACAGTGCTCCAGCAGCTCCACCATGCAGGCGATGCTTTCCGCGTCCTGGATGATGAAGTTCATCTCCAGGTCAAACTCTCCGCCCACCAGCTGAGAAAGAAAGACAGAGCCAGTGTTAGTCACAAATGAAGTTATTGAGGAAAATGTTTATTGACGAGCGATATATTTTCAATCAACCCACACATTAGGGTGATAATTAAACAATTTTAAATAACATATACTGTTGACAAGACAAAAGATATTCAAATTTTTGCACATTATTTAAGGTGTTTAATGTCATTTAATTCAGAGCGAAATTGCCTAAAATTAATGAATGGACAAAACAACAAAAAAATTAATATATGGATGGATGGATGGATGGGAATATATCAAGCCAATTTCATACAGCATTTCTTACAATACAGACCTCTTAAAAGCAGCTTTATAATAAAGAAAAACAGCATCAGTGTCTTAAAATTTCTGAAATAGGAATCAAGCAATTTCAGTTATATTACAATTTAATTTCATCTGTAGAGCAGCTGTACAGAAGACAATATAGTGCAATTATTCACCACAATTTAATTTAATTATTCAGTAATCTTATTCAACAGCTGTGAATGAGATTGACATAGGGCACAAAGTGGATGAGATGGACAAACGAAAGTAATAAGGACATAACAAATAATGAAATTAGAGAATAAATGAATTTGAGCAGAAAAGGCAATTGGAAAGGTCTTGTGAGTGCAGTGAATGTGGGACGAAAAGCAAAGGAAACAAATAATACAGAGAGAATTATTAAAGGAGCAGTTTTTGAGGTCGCTTCCGTAGAGAGCAGCACTCTCAGCCTGACAAACAATGATTGCGATTTGAGAGGGTCATTTAATGCCAGGGTAGAAAGAACATAATGACCTCACACACACACTTACGAACCCTCTACCTCTCAAACAACACACTGGAGAGGAAAGGAACGGACAAACCAATCAGAGATTATTCCTGCTCTGCAGCAAACAATAATCAATGGCATCAGTCTTGGAGTTCAACAGGCATGAAATTGGCCAGCTCTTGGTCATGCAAACTACAAAACCCCTAAGTAAATAAGCAGGTGATTTGGAAAATAAAGGCTGAAATGCCTGTAAACTACATTTCGGTGTGGAGCCGAGGTGCAGAACCTCCTTAAAAGAGTGCAGTGGGAGAACTATTGATTTTCACACTTCATCCAATACAGTCAGATTGGGAACACTCTGGCGCTTTAGAACCTTTTGTAATTGGGCTGTCAATAACCTCAGCACATGTAATTGCCCCGTGCCACTTACCTTGACCGAACATTCACCTTGATTATTTTAAATATCCACGTGAGGACCTTAAGCATGACTTTACTATTATCGAGAAAAGCAGGGGTCCAACCATCAGGATCACATTGGGAGATCCACTCCTGCTTTTATGCACTATATAGCCTAAAAGGTCTTATATACAAGCATCCAAATGCTTCTAGCTATGCAAGTTTGATTTCATGCGTCACTGTGTTCAAACGTGTCAGAATGCATTAACTGTGTTGTATTCTCAGTGCCGCAGGGTTCGTCGGCATTAGCATAAACTGTCTTCTATGGTCATTTTTCTCCTTCAGGTCAGCAGCTGTCATTATGCACAGAAACCTGCTAAGGAAGTTAGTTCACTTCAGGTCACATGCTAATAGAAAGCATGTTAATGAATACTTTTGATGGTAACTACTGTAGGTTTCTAGCTGGTCAGCTGCCAGTTTTATAGCGAAATACAATGTACAATAATGTTTTTCACACTTAATGTGGCATGACAGATCGCTGTATTCGCCTCAGTTCAAGCAGCATGCAAAGCACTCGAGACATTCTTTTCATTAAATTATACAGTTTTTTTTATGTCTTCTTGTGTTCCTTTACACTTATATAATGATATAACTTGTAATACAGAGGAAAAACACATTTATAGTTTTGAAAATTGAAAGCTGAAAAGTAACAAAGCACAATGCTTATTGTGATTACAGGGTGGCTGGTGTGCTACAACCAAAACAGATTTTAAAGATGTGTTGAAATGGTTTTTTGTTTGTTTTTTCAATAATTTATTATACCATAAATCTGTCAAATAACATTTTACCTCAGAAAAAGCAACAATATAGGCTAACTTAATTTAATGAGTTGGAGCCCACTTCAACTTTTACAATATTTTATTGCTCTTTTATTTCAAACGGATGTAAAGGATGAAAGGTTGGACATCACAGACGATTTTTGTGAAGTTGTAGGTTCGTGGAATTTTCACATTAATTAACATTATTCACTCAATATACTGCCTTGGTATGACTTTATTTTCTTTGTTTTTTTTTTTTTACTTTATTCACATAATACAACTTCATAATGTAATCTCATAATGCTGTCTTTATTAGTATGACTTTATTGTCAAAATATTATAACCTTACTCTCATAGTGCTACGACTTTATTCTCAATATGGCTACGAATTTATTCTCGTAATTCTGTGTCTTTTTTTCCTCAAAATATTACGGCCAGTTTTACTAACAGCTTGCACCAGCACAAACTGTCTTTTGGCGTTAAAATTCAAATGAAGAGTATTCAAATGAATCACGCAATGCAATCGTCGAATTACCGGCATTTGCGCCATTATTTAACACCCAAAAAGCATGTCTTAAACTATTTTGCGCTTGAAATGGCTGCAATTGTTGTTGCTAGGAGGAGGCACCGCAAAGAACAGAGAGCACATGGTAGAAGGGAGAGGATTTTTTCCACACGTATCAATTTACTGGAATGCCAGAAGAATACATTATTCAAACATACCGTTTGCCAAGCCATGATATTTTTAATTTGCTTCAGGTAATAAAAGACGTCTTGGAACCCTCAACTAGGAGTCACGCAAAACCTGGTCAGCACTTCTTGCAAACCTTCATTTTTTGGCCTCCGGTTCTTTTCAACGTACTGTGCCGCCTTTATTTCTTTATTTGCAACTACGCTAATTTGCGCTGCGCTTGGTATATTGCGTTGGTCAATATGTAAATGAGATGTGTCTGTGTTCTTTAATTTGCGCATTGTTAGTAAATCACCCGCAGAAATTTCCCCTCCTATTGGCGCTGGGGAAATGCGCTCTCGTGCTAAATTGCCCTGTTTAGTAAAACTAGCCGTAAGACTTTAATCTTATAATCTTAGTTACTTATTTATTTTACCTTTCTGGGTCTTGAACATAGTAGTTGCATTGCTGTCTATGCAGGGTCAGAAAGCTCTTGGATTTCATCAAAAATATCTTAATTTGTGTTCTGAAGATGAACAAAAGTCTTACGGGTTTGGAAAGACATGAGGGTGAGCAATTAATGACAGAATCTTCATTTTTGGGTGAACTATCCCTTTAAGCTGGTATAATCTGTTTTTCCAGACAGTTAAGACAGGATTAGTTCGAAAGAGTTTCCACGGTATCATTCCATTGAACTATTTACAATCCATATAGTGCAAACAGAAGGACAGCAGGGATGACAATCCTATTGATTTGTCACGGTTCATCACTCCCAGAGGCCTTTAGCGAATAGATGATTAATTACGAGATGTTTACTCATCAATAATTTGAAACCCAGAGAGATCGGGGGTAGTTTGGTGAACAACCAAAAACGTATTAAGATTTCAAACAAATGGTTTATAACAGGGAAACAAAATATACAAGTGGAAAAACTCCACACACTAAAATTGTGTACATAATCAGTACACTTCACACAAGGATGCAGCACAACAAGAATAGACTTGTTTACCTCATACACATGACACTTATGGGATAAAACTAGACTTGCACAAACACAAAAAGACGAAGGATAATACTAGAGTTTCTTTCTGACCCTTGAACACTGACAGCGGTGTCAAACACTATTTTTAAACAGCAGGAGCTGTAACAAAGAGATCAGACAGAGCACAATACAGCCTCCAGCACATTAGCTCACAATCTCCTCACCACTTCGGTCATGTTTTATTACAGTGGGAACAGACTTTATCTGTTTAAGTTAATCATGGCAGATATGGCGGATGGGATCGGGAAACAATCCGAGCCAGATGCGCAACACGCCAGGCCACATCTCTGACCGATGTGTCGATTTTATCTGGAAAATTGAATTTTTAGAACATTTGCTCAGCTGCAGTACAGCGCCAAGGCATTCCCTGTCTGATGTTAGAACGTCATTCAGCAGAAGCGTGAGACGTTTATGATTTAGCACGTTTATCTGAATTTGCTTTTTTAAGAAACATTTATCAGATGTTTATACATCAATATGACACTGAAAATGGAATAAAATAAGAAATAAAAGTAATGTGAAATGTAAGAGCAATGAAAAAAACCATCATCACTGAAATAAAGCAAAGAAACATTAAAGCAAACACAGCATTGCAACAGGGAATATTTGGAGAATATATGAATGAATGACTTGAAGTACTTGAATACTTACAGTTGTCTCTACACATTAAACATCAAAAATAAAATGCAAAAAACTTCAGCATTAAAATAAAAAAATTAATAAAATGAGCATTTGAATACAGCATAAAAATACTGGTAACACTTTACAATAAGGTGTCATTTGTTAACATCGGTTAATGCATTAATAAACATGAATGTACGAAGTAACACATCTATTTCACTATTTAATAATCTTTGTTAATCTTAGTTAATAAAAATACAGTCTTTCTTTGTTTGTTCATGTTAATTCACAGAGCAGTAAATGCTGGAATTTACATGAACTAAGATTAATAAATGCTGTAGAAGTAACGTTCATTCTTAGTTCATGTTAACTAACGTAGTTAACCAATGTTAAATAATGACCTTACTGTAGTGTTACCAAAATATTTTTAAAAAGCATTGTAACAGCAAATAAAATAAAGTTATAGTATCTGAACACTTACAGTTGTCTTTGGACATTGAAAAATACAATAAAATATAATAAATATCAACAACAAACAAACAAATAAAAAATAAAGCTTATCAATAGATAAATATTATTTTTAAATTCTATTATTTAAAATCCTCTATCCTCTATGGGACGTAATATGCTATGAATGATTATTTTAAAATATATTTATTTAGTTCTTAAAAGTTTGTTTCAAAATAGGCAACACTGCACCAAAATGGACAAACTGAAATATTTGACATTTTCAGGCAGAAAAAAGGAAATATACACTACCAGTCAAAAGTGTTTGAACAGTAAGATTTTTATAGTTTATAAAAGAACGCTCTTCTGCTCACCAAGCCGGCATTTATTTGTTCCAAAATACAGCTAAAGCAGTAATATTGTGAAATATTTTTACTATTTAAAATAACTGCTTTCTATTTAAATATTTTTAAAAAATGTAATTTACTCCTGTGATCAAGGTTACAGTTTTATCATCATTATCACTCCAGTCATAACTGTCACACGATCCTTCAAAAATCATTCTAATATGCTGATTTGCTGCTCAAAAAACATTTATTATTATTATTATTATTGTTGTTGTTATTTTACATTATGATGTAACAAAAGATTTCTATTTCAGATAAATGCTGTTCTTCTGAACTTCAAAGAAACCTGAAATAAAAATCTACTCAGCAGTTTAACATAATAAATGTTTTTGAGCAGCATATCAGAATCTTAGAATGATTTCTGAAGGATCATGTGACTGGAGTAATGATGCTAAAAATTCACCTTTGAAATCAAATACATAAATGACATCTTAAAACATATTCAAATAGAAAACAGTTATTTTAAACAGTAAAAATATTTCTGAATTTGACTGTTTTTGCTGTACTTTGGATGAAATAAACGCCGGCTTGGTGAACAAACATTTGACTGGTAGTGTGTATAATGAAACATCAATTTCTTTAACCAGATACTTCAACAAACATATTTATCTTAAACATCAAAAAGCAAAACAATATATATTATAATATATTTTAGATAACACACTGTCTTAGCCATCTGTGATGTGCTAACAGGGAAAGTCTGATTTTCACCCCTCAGAGAATAGCAACTGCTTTAGCTGTATGCTAATATATGACATGCTAACTCATTGTCAGAGATTACACTCCGTGCAGCACTAAAGCAGTTAGCAACAAATTATTTTTCCACAGGGCCCCTTTCCTCTACTCCCACCCACTCCAAATAATCAATTACTATCCAGACAGACAGTTGTGTTTGGAAGCGAGCTAATTCATCTCGAAACGAAACAAGCCACAAGCCCAATAATGAAAGGGGGAGAATGTGATTTGCACAGTGTTTCTTTTTTTTTTTCAAGCTGAAAAACAACTGCGGGCAAATGAAGCAAATCACAAGTGTTCTTAAGTGCTAAATTACTCAACAGATAACGTGATGAACGTAGTAAACCGCACACCAGCGACAGACGAACGTCCCTGGGTTGGTGCTTAATCAATTAATTGATTGATCTCACATCAGATTGGGGGTTCGAAGGGCCGCTTTTTGAGGAACATTTGTATTTAATGTGATAGAGAACAAATTATTCAAAGAACGAGAAGCCTGAGAGTGAACTAATCTCCGCTTGCCCACACATTTACGCGAAGGCAGGGCCAGCTCACGAGCATCGATCGCCGCCATACAGAATCCATTAGTCGAAATTAGGCCAGAGCCTTAAGGTAGCAAGCTGCACGGGTAGAATTAATTCTCCTCCTATTGAATTTCTTTTTTTTCCATCGAGGATCCCAATTAAAGCACGGGACATCACCACCTTACGAGCTAATATTTCAACGTCTTCATTTCTTCAAGATGAGACCATTTCAAATCACTGTATTAAAAACTGCCGACACACTCTTTAATTAGGCACTGCGATTACACGCTGACAAACACAATGATAGAAGGAGCAACTGTGAGGGACTGAAAATAACTGATGCTACAAAGCCTAACATATCAGGTTGCCAGGCAACCATCTATTCTACAATCCACCATGACGTCCAGGTCCATTTTGAGAATGTGAGTGGCATGCTAAACATATGACATGGCAGCAAGAAAGGGGAGCAGGTACAGATCAAGACTGAGGAACAGAGCGCTCACTGTATACAACTGGAGAAATCGGCTGTGGGAGTTACGTGGGTCTTGAGCTAGCGCAAGAATGTTTTACCGTGACACTGGATATGACGCAAACGCAGAGCAATCTGACGAGAGGGAGACAGAGCGGAGGGAACATTTCTAAGATTTCTGTACACAAAGAAATATTGCTAAGCCGTCCCACAAGCAGGCCTTCACTATTTTTTAACACAAAGCCTGTATGTTCTCGCATAAGGGACGCTGGCATTGTTTTTCAAGCCAAACTGTTCTACTGTGAAGAAGACCAAGATCTATAGTTCTGAAAAAAAAGTCACCCAATTCCTTATTCACATGTATATTTTAAATAAATTAATTAGTAAATAGATAAAAAAATATTATTTTTAAATTACATTATTTAAAATCCTCTATGGGATGTAATATGATATCAATGATTATTTTAAAATGTATTTATTTATTTATTAAAAGTTTGTTCCCTAAAGGCAACATTGCACCAAAATGGACAAACTGAAATATTTGACATATTCAGGCAGAAAAAAAGAAACATACAATACCAGTCAAAAATTTTTGAACAGTAAGATTTTTATAGTTTATAAAAGAATGCTCTTCTGCATAGCATAATAAATGTTTTTGAGCAGCGAATCAGAATATTAGAATGATTTCTGAAGGATCATGTGACTGGAGTAATGATGCTAAAAACTCTTTGAAATCAAATGAATAAATGACATTTTAAAACATATTCAAATAGAAAGCAGTTATTTTAAATTGTAAAAATATTTCAGAATTTTACTGTTTTTGCTGTACTTTGGATGAAATAAATCACTGTATATAAATCACATGTATATTTTGTGGATAAGCCAATTACAAAAGAGTTAAATAAATAAATAAATCAGTTAAAATGGTGGACAACAAAGAAAAATTTTTTTTTTTTGGATATTAACGAACGTTCAAAAGTTTAGGGTTAGCAAGGTGTTTACTTATTTATTTATTTGAAAAGAAATTAATACTTTTATTCAGGAACAACACAAGTGTCACAAAGTGACAGCAAATACATTTATGTATTCCTGTGATCAAGGCTAAAGAAAAAAAATAAATAAATAAATAAAAAAAAAATATAATAATAATAATAATAATAATAATAATAATAATAATAATAATATATATATATATATATATATATACATATGACAAAGATCACAAAAATACTAAGCAGCACAACTGTTTCAACACTGATAAAATAAATAATTTAAAAATAGGTGGACAATGACAAGAATTGTTTGTTATGGATATAAAGTAACGTTAAAAAGTTTAGGGTTAGTAGCTTTTTATTTATTTATTTATTTATTTATTTATTATTATTAGTAGTATTTCTTTTTTGAAATTTTTTTGATTAATGATTATATTAATTATTAAATTGATCAAAAAAAGTGACAGTAAAGATGTTTATAATGTTACAAAAATGCTTTTGAACTTTCTAATAAATCAAAGAAACCTGAAAAAAAAGTATGATGAAAATCACAAAAATACTAAGCAGCACAACTGGCTTCAACATTGATTGATGGATAAATAAATAAATAAACAAACAAACAAAAAGCTATGTCAAAAAGACATTTGAAACTGTATTAATATTTCACAATATTACTGTTGTTACTGTATTTGGTGAGCAATAAAACAATAATAAAAAAAAAATAATAAAAATTACAGAACTTTTGAACAATAAAAACCAGTATCACAAAGAAAAAAAATGTTTAATTTATTAATAAAATAATATTTAATTAAATTCAATAATATTAATTTAATTATAAAACAAAATGGGAATAAAAGTGTACTTGAATATGACTATGCCGCCTTAGTTTTGGATGAGGGACCGCTGTGGTACTCTTTAATCCTGTTTTTCTAAATACACCCCATTTACACAGGAAGGTAATTGGCTTTGTGGCATGACGGTGCTTTAAGGACAGGTGGATCCGGATGAACCGCGCACATCATGTAGCGAACAGCAGGAGACCTTCATCTGCCATGTAACTTTTACGCTTGCGTCATTCTTTCACTTTTACCACTGTAACAAGAATTTCAGCATTTGAACACACCTAGGCATGTTCTGTTAAATAAAGTAATAAAACAGGAAATGCATGAACCATGCTACTGTTTTGAGAAACTTGGGATTTATGCACAAAGCTCTTAATTACAGCATCCCTTCTAACTCTCGCCTGCTATGAATGCTTTGAAAGATTTGTGAATCTTACAGACGCTATTTGTGCTGCCATCTGCTTTCTTGAGGCAGGACTGTCCCTGCTCACACCCAGCACAACACAACCGCTGCAATTAGCACTGCGGTCTGTGGAAGAGAGGCATAAACTGCCCGCGGCACTGGCAGGGACAGCCTCACTTCACAGTTGGTCAGGCTGTTGAGCACACTCTGCTTTCTTCTGACAGTGAATGATGTTCATAGAGCTAACAGCAGCGCGCTTCCCTCGAGTGCATAAGGCGAGTCTCACTATTACAATCGCTCAAAATTAAGGACAAATTTCGTCATGTAACTCAACCCAGTCAGATTTACATCAAAGGGATCCAAGCCACATAGGGAGTGGAATATCACATAACGCAACCATTTAGCAATCAAACCCTAATATTTACATTGTCAAATATTCTATATGTATAACTAAAAATCTTCAGAAAGAGCAATTAAGAATTGACGAGAAAAGAACAAAACAGAACAGAACAGGGAGTTATGTAAGCGTATTGCATCCTGATGACTCCCGGAGTTTAATTTACCGCCATACTCAGAAAAGATACTTCATTTGGTGCAAGGGAATGAAGGTGTGAGGAAACCTGTTCCAATAGACCACTGAGCAAGTAATTATGCACTTGCTAGCCTAGCAATCCTCTCACAAAGGCCTGAGCCAAAAGAGGCGAAGGCGGCAATTGGCACGGGCTTCTCCAGGGTTTGGCACGAGGTTCTGCGTCGGCGTAGTCGCTGGAACGCTGCAGTCTCCCGCCGTTAGATTGAGCAAGGACGGGGATTCTGTGACCTTACTGAGAAAACGCTACCTCTGACATTTGCTTAGGTCATTTCTGAATTCAGCGATATTTTAGTATCAATATTGTAGTTTTTAAAACATATTTTGAATTTGTCTTTATTTTTACATAATTTGTAGTTATATACACATACACTACCAGCCAAAGGTTTTTGGACAGTAAGGTTTTTTATGTTTTTTTTAAAGAAGTCTCTTCTACTCAACAAGCCTGCATTTGTTTGATCCAAAGTACAACAAAAACAGTAACATTTTTTAAATATTTTTACTATTTAAAATAACTGTTTTCTATTTAAATATATTTTAAAATGTGATTTCAAAGCTGAAATTTTAGCGTCATTACTCCAGTCACATGATCCATCAGAATTCATTCTAATATTTTGCTACTCATTTATTCAAACATTTATTATTATTATTATTGTTGTTGAAAACAGCTGTGTAGATTTTTTTTTTAGGTTTCCTCGATGAACAGAACATTTAGAAGAACAGCAATTGAGCTTTTGAATGATATAATAATAATAATAATGTTACAAAAACTTTTTATTTCAGATAAATGCTGATTTCTGGATTTTTCTATTCATCAAAAAATCCCGAAAAAATGTATTCAACCGTTTTAAATATTGGTAATAATAATAATAATAATAATAATAATAATAATAACAATAATAATAACAATGTTTCTTGAACAGCAAATCAGAATATTAGAATGATTTCTGAAGGACCATGTGACACTGAAGACAAGTAATGATGCTGAAAATGTAGTTTTGATCACAGGAATAAATTACATTGTAAAATATATTCAAATAGAAAGCAGTTGTTTTAAATAGTAAAATATTTCACAATATTACTGCTTTTGCTGTATGCTCTATAAAATAACTGTAGGCTTGGTGAGCAGAAAAAGAATTCTTAAAAAAAAAAACATTAAAAACCTTACTGTTCAAAAACTTTTGACTGGAAGTGTACAATGTATACTTAATTTATAAAATTTATTTATAATTTATATATATATATACACACACACATACACAAACACACACATCATTCCATGAAATAAAAATGAGAAATACTGCCTTGGCTACTAGCACAAAACAGAAACAGAACACAAAACATTTTTTAGAATTGATTTTAATTCAGTTAAACTTTACTTAATTTAATGTTTTGTAATGTAAAGTTTTTTATGGTTTTACATTTTGTTAACTATAATAACTCTGGTTCTTACATAACCGCTCCATTACATAACCGCTCAAGTGAGAAAATTTAATTTCAGGTAAAAGTTGTTCATCCAAAATCAAAACCATTTACTCACCCTCAGGTTGTTTTAAACCTGTTATTTCTTTTTCTTCTGCAGAACACAAAAGAAATATTTGGAAGAATATTTCAACTGTTTTTGTCCATAAAATGAATTTCAGTTTATGGCCAAAACAGAGACATTTTAAAAATGTCTCTGTAAATGAATGTCAATGACAGCATTTTCATTTTCAGGCAAACTCTCAGGATATAATGACAAAGATGTGCCACTGAATAATGAGATGTGGCATGTGTATGTGAATATGGTAAACCAAGGGACTGTCTAATCTCAGAAACATACTGTAATCCTCACATTAATATTCTTAAATTGCCATTTTTCATTTGGTGGCTCCAGCCGAGACAAAAGTTCAAACAAACATTCCTAAAGTAGAAAAAGCAAAAAATAATGAGGTTGTAAACATTACAGATCAGAGTGTGTTATCTTCTGCTAGTCTGGAGGTCTTATCTGAGTTTGTTTACTTGCGCTGTGGCTGAGAGATATCCTTCAGTAGAGCAGCCACCGCGAGGCCACTCATTTTCAGATTCAGTTTTCTCATTGCGTTTTTCAATTGCTTGCACTTGAGATCTTAGAAGGATTACTGCGGCCTTACCATCTGTTGTGCAGTGCAGCTGTTATGGTTTTACACTCTCTCCCTCTTGGCCACTCGCAGAATGCATTCGTTATTTTATATAATGCGCCGTTCGAGATTGCGGCTTTCCTGCCACGGCCCCATCGCGCCAGGTCAGCCTCTCTTTATCACGGCCCGCCACAAAGGTCATCGATCGGTTCGTCTGGGTTAGGCGTTAAATGTAAATTCTCCAAGGCTTGTCCTGATAGGTGGCACACATGGCTTTGGGGAATGGGAAAGGAATTTCTATAGGGACGAATGTGTGATATCTATGTTTGGGACGCTGGGACAGAGTGATGAGAGAGACGAGAGAGATAGGCATGACTGAAAGCGGTGACTTAGAGTCAGTAGGACGCACTCTGCGGAAAGAATATGTAATTTCGGCTCAGCAGGACGGAGGACTTCAGAGATAAAAAGATGCCAGAGGAAGGTGATTTAATGAGGCATTCTGAATGAATAAACTTGAACGCTGATAAATCATCGGAGAGGGAGGAATACAGAATTTGTGTGTAAACAAGAAACGCCATGCTGAGAGGACAGCTGTCAGTGGAGTGACAGCTTTAATAATAAACAAACACGCTTGTCTTGAGACTAACTTCCTGCAGAAGCATCACGAATGACAATGAGGGACAATGGACATATGGGACAGAGCCATATGCTCAATGCATTTACAATATCCTTCCCCTACATATTTAAGAATGCTTACAAGTAGAAGTGAAATTTAGCAACTATGCAGTGAAATAAAAACAAAACTTGAAGAAAAAAAGAAACTAGGAACAAAAAACTACAAACAACAATAACCTAGCGTAAAATGAACATTAAATAAATAATTTGCAAACAAAACAAAACAGAACAGAAAACAGAACAGAAACAACTGAGAGGTAAAGAACCAGTAAATAAAATAAAAACAAAACGTAAATAAAAAGGAAACTAAACTTAAAAGAAAAAAAGAAACTAAGAACAAAAACTACAAATGAAAATGCAACCAAATGTAAAATGAAAATTAAATGAATCATTTTAAACAAAACTTAAAGAAATTAAAACAAACTCTAAAAAAAAGTCAACAAAAATGCCCAAACACAAAACATAGACAAACACATAAAAAAAGGAATAAAAAAGGAAAGGAAAACAAAACAACTGAGAGGTAAAGAACCAGTAAATAAAATAAAAACAAAACTTGAAAGAAAAAAAGAAACTAAGAACAAAAACTACAAACAAAAATGTAACCAAACATAAAACAAACATTAAATAAANAAATGAAAATTAAATGAATCATTTTAAACAAAACTTAAAGAAATTAAAACAAACTCTAAAAAAAAGTCAACAAAAATGCCCAAACACAAAACATAGACGAACATATAAAAAAAGGAATAAAAAAGGAAAGGAAAACAAAACAACTGAGAGGTAAAGAACCCGTAAATAAAATAAAAACAAAACTTGAAAGAAAAAAAGAAACTAAGAACAAAAACTACAAACAAAAATGTAACCAAACATAAAACAAACATTAAATAAATAATTTGGAAAATAAATATTTGGAAACAAGACAAAAACAAAACTAAGAAAAGAAAGTAAAACAAACAAAAAGTAAAAAAAAACAAAACAAAAGTAAACAAAAACAACCAAACACCAAACTTAGATGAACATACAAACAAAAGGAAAGAAAAACAAAACTTTAAAAAACAAAACTAAAAAAACAAATAATTCTGAAAAAATATTTGGAAACAAAACTTAGAAAAGAGATTAAAACAAACAAAAAACTAAAAAGTAAACAAAAACACCCAAACACCAAACCTAGATGAACATACAAACAAAAGAAAAGAAAAACAAAACAACTTAGAGGTAAAGAACTAGTAAACAAATTAAAAACAAAGTTTTAAAATTAAACAAAAACAAAACTTGGGAAAACAAAATAGAAACTAAGAACAAAACACTACACACAAAAATATAACCAAACATAAAATTAAAATGAAATAAATAATTAAGAAAAAATATTTGGAAACAAAGAAAAAACAAAACTTATAAAAGAAATTAAAACAAAAAAACTAAAAAGGTACATTAAAACACTCAAACACAAAAACTTAGAGGAACATATAAACAAAGGGAAAGAAAAACAAAACTTTAAAAAATAAAACTGAAAGTAAAAACAAAAAACTAAAACTAAAACAAACAAACAAGAGAAAACTTAAACAAAAATAATAATAATAATAATAATAATAAATCCAAAACTTAAAGACACAAAACAGACTAGCTAAATATGCACGCAAATAATACGTACCAATATTTAGAGTTAAATCAAAAAACAAAATCAAATATAGTGGCCCAAGCTGATTACAATGTTCTAGTGCACTGAAATCAGCGTATACCTGTTGTAATACCCCAGTTCAAGTGATCCAGTAAGTGTGTGCATTCAAGCTGGCACGCACACCCTGTGCACACTGGTCAGAGGTGAGAGGACACCAGCGTACGGCTGGTTAGCCATTAGCAAGCATTAGCCTGTGGATGGGACAAAGGCCCATTGAAGGGCTGCATTATTAATCTAGACCTTCAAAGGCCCGAGCAGCTGAGTGTCAGGGCAGAGTGGGCTAATTACGTATTCGTTTGCCTGGGGTAATTTGCACCCATTGTGCTGTTCAGGCTGAATCAAGACATGAGATCACAGATTAAACACTTAACGCCAGAGGAGAAGAGCTTTTCAGAAACACAGGGCAGGAGGAGGAGGAGGAAAACGAGACAGGGTGAGAAAAAGTATGAACGGTAATGATACAGTGCTTTAGATGCATAAGACTGGCTTTATTTGGTTTTACTCCAACTATATTGTACATCAAGGTTTTTAATGGTGTTTGAGGACTGCACTGAGACTAGACAAGTCATTTTTTCTTGAAGAAAATCAGAGAGGTGCCATTAAAAAGTCATGAAGCACGGGTGTTTGTGGGTGGCTGCAAGGGCACTGCTATAAAAAAAACAGTTTTTTCTGCATCAATTGGAAAATGGAAAAACGAACTACAGGGTCTGAGCAGACGGCCTTCAGACAGACTAGGGGTTAAAGAATGATAAAACGGCCAAGGCACCATATGGCTAGTGATAGACTGAAATGAATTTTTTACCAATACACAGAAACCAAAATGAAAGTTTTCATTTAGCCAAAAAGTGAAACTGAAAATAAGGCGGTTTTTATATCAACTTTTTAATGATATAATTATCTATGATATAATTATACACGCATGCATCGTGGTACTCTCGTGAACATGCGCCGAAGACTGACACGGAAGAGAGGAAATTGTTCAATAAAGTCATTATTTTTACTTTCTTTGCACAAAAAAGTATTCTCGTAGCTTCATAATATTATGGCTGAACCACTGATGTCACGTGGACTATTTTAACAATGTCCTTACTACCTTTCTGGGCCTGAACGTGGCAGTTGCGAGCAATGCAGGATCAGAAAGCTCTTGGATTTTATTAAAAATGTCTTAATTTGTGTTCCGAAGATAAAGGAAGGTCTTACGGGTTTGGAACGACATGAGGGAGAGTAATTAATGACAGAATCTTCATTTTTGGTTGAACTATCCCTTTAGGTAAAACTATAAGTAACAGGGAATATATTTAGCAAAATTTTCCTCTCTAGAGTTATTTTTTTATAGTTTGTGGACATTGCAATTTCTTTCCTGAGGTAAATGTTGTAAAAAAAACAGCATTGTTTACAATCTATTCAACATACTTTCAATGCTTATTCACGCTTATTTTGTGCTATAACTTGTAGTAAAAAGGAAGAGATGATCGGTTCATGTGTGCTCGATCTGTTGCGATCTGTTGTTTTACATTAGTGAGTGGTAAAATGGTATTTGAATGGGGTTTGAATGCAGGGACTATTTCTCAACGAAAGTAATATAATTATTGTGATTACTGAATGCTAAGCATGCTACAAATAATCTTTAGTGAAGTTTTGTTCACTGTTCAATAAAAAACAGCAGAGACTAAAAGATCGATCTTTGGATTTAAGAATCAATATCAGTTAATCAAAATGAAGATTGAGAAATCAATATTATCGTCGACACAGCTGACGTTTACCCATTGTACGTAGTTCATGTTGTACGCACAAAACAGATGTTAACAGAGTCAAAACTAATTAAAAGTCACCGTTTCAGACAATGATTCAACTCTTTCCAAAAATTCTAGGGATGACCGATATTGGATTTTTGCCGATATGGCAATATTTTTCAACTCATTTTGGACGATAACCAATGCTGATACTGATATATTTCCTTTCGTTTGGAAACAACACCAAGTCTCTCCTGTGCGGAAATTATAAGCAAATTATTTTTTCATTTTGGCTTGTTTTTAACAAGAACTTATTTGTTAGAATTAAATAAGCAATAATTAATTTATTTTAAGATTTAATATTTGTAGATGGTCTAAAGCAAAAGAGTTGTAAAAATTCTGAAAATCTTTTAGAGCTCTTAATATTACACATGAATGAATAAATCTGTATATATAGATTATTTCATTTAATTTACAAGTGTCACGTTTGTTTGTTTTTTTATTCATGTAAGCTATAGCTTCTGACCTTAGAATCAAAACATACTCATGATTTTATGACATCAATTACTGCTTTAATTAGAAACACAGTCTAAATGCTATTTGTGTATTTTACTTGCATTTTATTACAAGTTGGCCAACAGCGCCCCCTATGGAATTAAAACTCTTTATCGAACGGGCATTAGGACCCGGGGGAGGCTGCCGCTGCTGCCACTTGCAGGTGCTAGTACTGTTTACTCTACCACACACGGAACGAGTCATTCTGTATGTTAATTCTCAGCATAAATGCAACGATCCAAAACAGTGAATCTAATCATCATTTAGGCAAAACTCTGCTTCAAGGAGCCACACTGCTGACCTGATCTTTTCGCTAGCACACTCTGGACACAAGACATAACAGCATAATTTTTCATATCGGGCAGATGCGATATTTACATTTAAAGCCATTGTCGGCCGATTTCGAATTCGGTGCATTCCTAAAAAAATATTTTTTTTTTGTATTTTCACCCAAGTATTATTAAAATTTCCTAGTATCACTACATATGGCTCTATCATTTGTCATCTATCTCTGGAAACTGCCACGCAGGACACACGCATGAGAGCAGACAATTCATGGTTAGTGATACATAACCTAATTTCCTGCCTTTTTTTGTGCGCGTGTTTGTATCGGACTAACTTTGTTTGCCTGCCTGATCGCGCGTCCCTCGCCATATCTTCCAGTAAGACCTTTTTTCCTTTCTCTGCCAATGCAAATCCATCTCTTTGCGCTCTTCACAGCTGCCCAGCCCAACCGATAACCTCTTGGCCTGTCACGGGGGAGATGGCGCATTTCTGTCTGAACCGTTCCCTGGCTCTCCATTTGGTCCCTTGGCACCTCCTGCAAACGCAGAGTGTCAACACCCGCAAGCCGTCAGAGGCCGAGGACAAACAGAGGAGCCAATCTCCTGCTGTCAGGCCAACACACACATACACACACGCACACAGACACAAACGCTCTGATCAATGAGAAAGGCAGAGTGTCTTTGTTATCTGTGATTAGGTTTTCATGAGCAGAAGCCGCATCCTGTCTGGATGACCATCTGGTCATTTACTCGCTCTCAAAGCGCCCTGGGAAATGCAGTCCTTGCGTCCTGTGAGCTCCCGCCATTTCTGCTTCGCTTTCAAGTATAGCCGCAGTCAATCAACATGCCACAGTTGATTATCATCATCATGTGAGGAAAAGAAAGAGTGGGCAGCTAAATCTAGGACTGAGCAACTCTCATTCACAAGCAAACCTGGAAATGACCAATCAGGTACAGTATTGTTGTTTTTAGAGTAATCATCACTATTACTACTGCTAATATTTAAGGGTACTTGATGAAAATTCTGTAATCATTTACTCACCCTCATGTCTTTACAAACCTGTACGCAGGTTAATTTTAGTATTTTTTTATATACTACTATAGTTTTTTTTTTTTTTCCAGGGCTGGGTATATTGATTTCTTGATGTTTATCGATTCTCATTTTTAAGAAACAACATTGATTTTTAAATCCCAAAGATCGATTAGTCTAGCCTGTTTTCAGTTATTGAACTGAACATTGTAGCGTACATCCTATCCAATAAGTTGCAATAAGCTTTGTTACTTTTAATATGAAACAAAGTCTCAGATTTCAAATTCTGTCCATTTTATTACAGTATTTAAACATCATTTGGGTGCTGTTTAATGTTAAGTGACAGATCGCTGTAGCGCCTCAGTCCAAGAGAAGTGGCATGTGAACTGATAATCTCCACTGCTTTATTGCACAAATTCAACATGAATAAACATTCAAAGGTATGAAAAAAAAGAAAGAATACAGCTTATTAAAATCCTGCCTCGTGTAATCAGTTTCAACCATGCAAAGACGTCAGTATAACAGCTTGTAAAAAATGTCTTATAACGTCACATTTAACTCAGAAAAAAAAAAAA